>MJHO01000318.1:35189-127832 GCA_002076135.1 Xerophyta viscosa | reverse complement strand
TCCAACAAATATGTTTGTACACGTCTAGTGCGAAATCCTTTATGTTCCTTTGTAGTTGCACTTGAGAGAGAGTTTCTGAGGTGCCTCCATATAGTTTCTGGACCATGCATTCAGACACAACATAAAGCATGCATCATATGCTACAAAAGTTTGCCAAGCAGTTTGAGCACTGCGAAGATACCCACATGACAAGAAACAATTAACAGAAGGTAATATTACCAATATAGAAAGTTGAGTTAGAGGTATGGAGCTCTCAAAAATTAGTAACTGTACCTGGTCATGTAGGAAGATACTGATCTGCAAGGTTCTTATCTCGAAAAGGCATCTGGTCGTTGGCCAATCTCAAACAGAAGCCCTACTCTCTGTTACACTTCCTACCTTTGGAGGCGCACTATGTGTCCCAAGGTCATTATCCCTAGGGGTCATATGCTCATTGAAAAGATAATCCTGCTATCAACTTAGATTAATTGTCAGAGATTAACTTGTAAATTAGGACTGCTAGCGTCACGAAAGAAATTAATTGATCCAACAAATATGTTTATTCTACTAATTAATAAAGAAAATGATCACAGAGAACATATCTCATACATGTCTAGTGCGAAACCCTTTATGTTCCTTTGCAGTTGCACTTGAGACAGAGTTTCTTTGAGTACGAGGACCATCAGTTGTACAAGCAACGATGTTGGCCACATTAACTCTGAGGTTTTCTTTTGACAAACCCCGAAAAAGAGTGCTTCTCGGAGCATTACCTATGATGCTGATTGTTTCATTGCAACCAGATGTTCCACTAGTATTAGCCTCATCCATTCTACATTTCCTCCTTGATCTATCAAAATGGTAAGAGGAGTCAAACTGATGGTGTTCCATCATCTCAAATGTTCATAATAACCAGGGTAGATGTCATCGGGGGCTGAGGCGACACTTTCATCATCATCATCAGAAGCTGGATAAGATGGTGTGGTGAGGACCTAGCAATCCAGAGTGAAATTTCACAGGCGGCAAAAGATTTGGAGATAAAATACTCCTGCTACTGAATAACAACAGTGTGGCAGGATGAGAATCTAACGATTGCTTCTTGATTAAAGGACGCCATGTCTCTTGAACAACCATAAAGATTCATTGTAAGTGTATGAGATCCATGATTATTCAAGAATCTGTGGAAGATACTACAGAGTTTGGTTTTTTTTTTTAAAAAAAAAAGACTTACTCAAAATGTACAATTAGCAGAAATTTCATTCGGATATAGAATCAACGAAGTTGATTGTATCACTGGCTTGACCCATTCAATAGCGCTCCTGTCCAATGCTTCTTTGAAAATCATCTTGTTCTTGAGCTCTACACGAGTTTTACTGAGGTCTAACCAGAGAAATAAATAAAAACAGAGAGATTCTTTGGAGCTTTAGGGGAGAGAGAGAGAGAGAGAGAGAGAGAGAGGAGAGAGAGAGAGAGAGAGAGAGAGAGGTTTTGGAGGAGCAACGCCCTAACAGACAGTAGGGCCAGACCGGCACCAGCTGTCATTTATAAAAGTTGTTATCGGGAAAAGACCTCGGCATATTCACAAATTACGAATATGCCCTCCCAGATTATCTGGCTCTCAACTCTTATTATCTATCCTATTTTAACCCCATTCAGCCCTCCCATAATTGTGAACTTGATATTTTCCAGTCAAACTTTACATTGACGGAGTTGAATTTGATTTTAGCAAACTTTTTTATTGTAGTAAAATTTATTGTTGCTTTAGTTAAATTTATTATTGTTTTAGTTGAATTAATTCAAATTTTATTATTGTCTTAGTATAAAAGGTGACGGAAAGGATAACTAACAAAGTGGACAAGTTGGTAAATTCAACTATCACATTAGGATATTAATTCTACTTGCACGTGCTTACTAAAATTGAACAAATAATATTTGGTTACTTTAACTATCACATTAGGGCCTCTTAATTTAACAATTATATTTTCTAGAAAATAGTATGAAAAAATTGCAAGCAATAAATTTGAATTTCAAAATGTGCATTAACTCTCCGGTAATATCAATAAAAAATATATAGAAAAAAATCACCATTATATTCAAATGTAATATTAATGTAAAAACTGTAATTATCTCTCTTATTCTCACTCCATTCAACCGTTCCAAATTGTTTTGGAACTAATTTCAAAATAAGCCCATTCTTTGCAAACCTCGTTGCGTATCATCCCCGACCAAAAAAAACAAAAAATTTCAAATCAGCCCATGGTGAAACTTTTAATAGTCAAAGCGATAGTATAGGTTATTGCTATGTCATAGTGTTCTAGCATTTATATCGTTATAGTATTTGGACGTTAGTTTTTTCGGCGAGCTATGTTAGGTGTTAAAATACAAATTATGATGGTATTGTTAAATTAAAGTTTGAATTATTGTGAAATGATTTGGAGGACTAACTTAGTGTTGTTAATTAATTGGAAAAGAAAAGGCAAATAAGGAGGTTGTATGGCAAAACCCCTATTGTTTCGTTGACTTGACATTTATTCTGTCAATCTTCTTAAACGTTCTTTTATGTTGTAGTTAAGTTATCGTTGTTTTAGTTGAAATTAGAACAACTTTTGTCAAGCTGGAGTGATACTAAGAGGGACGATAGGAAATTTTTTTCTAAAATTATTTAAAAATGAAATTATATTTTTAAAATCAAATTTCAAAGATTACACAACTACCTGGCCGCCAGTTTATTATTTAAAAATAAAATTATATTTTTAAAATCAAACTTCAAAAATAACAAAACTAGAACCCGGCCGCCAGTTAAACTGGCGGCCGGGTATGCCACGCTCGCGTAGGTATCGCTAGTGTGGCGATAGGGTCGCCAGTCTAACTGGCAATCCTTTCATATATTAAAAAAAAAAAATCTCTCACTCTCCACTCCACTCTTCTCTCTCTCTAGACTGGCGAACCTTTCATATATTAAAAAAAAAAACTAAATCTCTAACTCGCCACTCCACTCTGCTCCTCTCTCTCTCTCACCCATCTTCCCTCTTAGTATCACTCCAGCTTGATAAAAGCAATTCTAAGTTCAACTAAAATATCAAGTCTAATCAAAATAATAGGGTTTTGCCATAAGAACTCATTGTCTACATTTCTCTTTCAAATTAATCTCTTAATTGACAACACTAAGTGGAGAGAGAGAGTGGGTGAAAGAGAGTTACAGATAGAGAGAGATGAGAGAGCAGAGAGGAAAGCGAGCGGGCAGAGTTGGGGGTGAAGTGAGATTTTTTTATTCTTGTTTTTGATGAATGGGTCGCAGTCTAGCTTGCCGACCATGTTGCCACTTAGAAGTACTGGCGACCATTGTTGCCACTTAGAGTGGCGACAACTACGCAGCGTGGCCAGCCCATCCATGCTGCACTGGCCGCAGGCTTTTAATTTTGTACTATTTGAAATTTAATTTGAAATTTTAATTTTATATTTAAATATTCTCAAAATAAAAAAAAAAAATTCGACAATAGGAGTATTAGTTAGGGATGTCAATTTATTCCAAAATGGACAGAAAATTTTAATTTTTTGCCCCAAAAAAGTCAGATTCGGAGATAGGATAGGGACCCTATTCCTCACCCCGCCCCAACCCCTATATATATATATATATATATATATATATATAATATATATATATATATATATATAATATATATATATATATATAATATATCATATATATATTATAGATATATATATACTATATATATATATATATGTATATATATTATATCTATTTGTAATGTTCAAGTATTATGTGTATTGTTATATATATATATATATATATATATATATATATATATATAATATATATATATATATATATATATATATATATATATATATATATATGATTATGGAAATTAATTGTACTATTTTTATATTGTAACTTGAAGGACTTGAATATTATGTGTATTGTTAGTATTCTATAATGTAATTTTGTCTAGTATCTTTAAAAAATAATTTTGATTTAAAAAAAAAATAAAATGAGAATTTTCGTTCTACAGGATTCCTAATGGAGGTGGAGGCAGTTCTCATCACACGACCCAACATAGCTTGGTCATTCATATGCATCAATCTCTCTCACTGATACTTAAAAATCGAAAACAAACTAAGATCTACGATCACTTTCTGGTCTAAAATCATTTTCGAAAATATACGTGAAACTAATATTTTTCTCAAACTTTTGTAGATATGTCCTTTTTAACTTCGCAAAAGCTTAATATACAAATTTAAAACCATTTAAATCAAATTTGAAAATCTGATTCCATAGCACGTTTCTGTTGACCGGCCGAAATTATAGATCGATCGATAGTTCATACGAAAACACATAATAGGATAACCAACAGTTTCAATCAGACGGTATATGAATGAAAACCTTAATTAGTGAAATTAATGCTAAATGTACATACTCTTTTTTCTCCGCTTCATTTTCTATTTTTATACAAAATTGATCTTACAAATGCTCTGAGCTCAGGATTTACCTATAAAGTATAAACCACATAGTAGAAAATTTGGTTACACAGTAAGAATGACAAACTAAATCTATAAATAGAGTAGATATCTCTCATGTTCATATTGCATAAGAGTAGTTTCAACCAGCCAGCTCACTTATGGGTGCACAGTCCATGACGTTGGAAGCGAGCAAAGCTTTTTCTGAAGCGAGCAAAGATTGTCATATCAACACAATTAAACATCCATACAATATATATCTACATTCACACAATCATAATCACACACAAAGTCCACGGGTTCACTCACCTACGTCCCGATCCTACCGGACCGAGACCCGACGAATCGGCGTGAATCCTCGGAGTTCTACCAGAAACGACCTCGGCAAAACGTTCCCTAAGACAAGACGAAGCGATGGATCGGACGGGTTCGCCGGAGACGGGCAGCGGCGGCAACAGAGGCGGCGGATCAACAACGGCCGAGGAGCTCAGGAGTCGGAGGAGACGGAGGCGACTTCAACGGTGGCCGGAGCAACAGCGGCAGCGACGGAGGCGGCGCGGTCGAACAGAGACGAGGAGAGGGATTCCGCGGCTGTGGCGTCCAATCGGCTGAGAGGTTCGTCGGTGGCCCAGGTGTGACGCCCCGTTTCCGGGGGTCGGAAATTTCGGTGGAAATATACAAATCATATGGGATGTTATGCGCTAGTACTTTCGAAATACAATACATAAACTTCAAATTATTTAAATACACAGCGGAAAACTAAAATACATTTTTACATTTTTTTTATTTCCCCAACTAACTTCTGAACCCCGAATCTCGCTCTACGATCGTCGGCGGTCCTCGTAACAACCTGCGGGGAAAGTAGTACCGTGAGTATATAAAAATATACTCAGTGAGTGACCCACCCCGGCAACCCCTCGAGGCAACGGCCAGGGCTGCAGTCACACACCAAACAAATACATAAGCAAGCACACGTGCAATACTAACTCGCAAGCATACATAAATACCGCACACCAAGGCATATATTGCATGCTAATACAAGTTTGCACCCAAACATAACTCATACTCCAACATTCCTCAACGCATACATCATTCATGCGTGTCAAATCCGAATAAAACCAACCATAGGGGATAAAGCATAACTAGCATAATATATCCACAAATCAAGTAACAAGCTTAACAACTATAAGCTATCGGCTATAAAAATAACAAGCAACGGGTCATCAACAACAACCAAAATACATACTTGACATATAATAAACATCAACAACATCATGAGAATGCAAGGTAATCGATCACCTAAAACCCAATCCGGTTATGTCGTTATCTTTTTTAAGTCAGTGTGGACTAAACTACCAAACTAATTAGTCCTCTCATGTTTTATAACGCAACACAACCCTTTAGGTACCGCAGCACCAAGGATCTGGGTCAAACACGGTGCACGTCGCGTCCCCTAGTACCCTACAGTGGGGGCGATCCCTTTTGGCCCTAAGGGAGTTACTTTATCTACCGGCCTTCTCGGAATTGCCGATTCAAGCCTCGCCAGGTCTCGTAGCCGCCACCCTGGCCTCGGGCTGGCCTTAACTACGCCCACTGGTCTCTCTTCTCTCAAGACAACAAATCTGCGACTCCGGCGCCCACATCGTCCCATTTCGATCCCGGTCGATATCCTCTCGACTCACGGGAGAGCGAACCTAGGCGATGCAGTCCAACGAAAGAGTCCCACAACAGAAACATATTCACTTTTCAAATCTCATTAGCGCTCACGTTGTCGATGTCTCAAATCAAAAGCAAGTGTAAGACATACAACGGTTTCCACGCTAATAACAAATTCCAAAACCTGATATCATCACATAAATGAAGAGAGAGTATTTCCGAAACATGCCAAATCCACATAAATCTTATTAGCGCTCACGTTGTCGATGTCCACAATCACAAACAAGTGAAAGACATACAACGGTTTCCACGCTAAAAACATAATAAGCACCACATCAAACTGGCATGTTTTCATTCTCATATAAACATCATGCTAACCATCTAAGCATGCTCCAAATCATATATCACATAATATAGGGTCAACCACCCCACATAAATCTCATAACATCATACACGCTAGAATTCACATAATCCATCACAATCTGTATACTTTACTTCACAAGCATTTCAAACAACCGAAAGTAAAACCCTCTCACGGGTACATACCAAAACATCAAAACAAATATCAAGTACGCACCCCTTTTATCATGTTCAACTCAAGCCTATCCCTAGTCGGTAACTCCGAACTCACAAGGGAAAATGAAAGAACACACACACACAAGGGAGACGACGCACTTCACAACAATCCACTCTACTAATGGTATTGCTAGAGCAATCGGCTCGCATACCGTCTAAGTTGGTCAATCACGGGGACAAAACAAGTCAAAAGTCACATCTCACCCTTACCACAACACAACGGCGCAGGCTACGCACACACACGACACTAGGTAGAGACAAGCATACATAAGTGATACCATGATCATGTCACACACACACACATAGACGGATTCTACCAAAGGTATTAATCCAGCAGTCGTGCTCTAATACTCTTCTAAATAATAACCAAGTCAACGACCCTACAATAGGTATAACTAGAGCGCAGGCGGCGGTCAAAGTCACTATGCAGTCCAACACATTCCACATGTCACAAAGTAAACTTTACTATATAAATATAAATATAAACATGGCAGTCGTGCCCTACTACTCGCTCAAATCCCATCAAAGTCGGTGTCATAATATTCATAACTAGTGTGTCAAGTCAACTAGCCAAGGAATGTCACATTTACCTAGATGTCCGACAAGTCATAATATAACCGAAAGTCACTATTGCTAAAGTAATAACCAATCACATGCAAAGGTACTTGTCCGAACAAGTCATTACATCCATATGTCAATTCCACTAAGTCGTTTGTTCAACCGCATACTAGAGTACTCGCATAAACATGTTAACACATCAACACGTGCTAGCATACAAAATATATATATCAACACCACATAATAAAATCAACAAATTCCACATGTAACTGAGACTGCGGGTTCACTCACCTACGTCCCGGTCTTACCAAACCGAGACCCGACAAACGACGTGGATCCCTAAGTGCTTAACCAAAACAACTCCACCAAAATTGCTTAGAAGCCGGGCGAAAACGCGTACGAAGCATCCGAGTTCGCCGGAAAAGCTCGCCGGAGACGGTCGGTGGCGGCAACAGAGGCGGCGGCGGTGGTCGGAGCAATCAGACATCGGAGGAGGCGGCTGCGACCTCGGGGGACGACGACCGGAGAAGGCGGTGACCGCTCACTGAGTCGAAGGACTCATCACTTTGTTGCCCTATTTTTTAGATCTGTTAGTGAAGGGCAAGGAGCTCGCTTAGCCGACGTAGCTTGCGAGGAAGGAATAATAGAACGTATTTTGGGGTTTGGGGACTAGTAATTGTATATATAACATTTTGTATATCTAGACTAGTCACACTTAGTTTGTAGTCAATGATGTTAAAGTGAAGCATTAACCTACCACAACCTTGTATTTCTTTTTGAAGTTGATATTTTCAAATGTAAAGCCTTGGATTCCAAAATTTATGTAAATTTCCAAAGTTTTATATAAGATGAGCATATTTTGTTAAATGTGGCGTTGAGACCCCAAGTGGGCAATTGAGTGGTTGAGCATGTGTATTTGACTTAGCATGAGATTATAAATGTGTTGGAATGGGTATTTGATTTGAAATGCAAGTTTTGATGCACTTAGCTCTTATTTTACCGTATTTCAGTTCTTAAAGAGTTTTTTGTTTAAACTCGTCATCGTGGCGTATTTTGGATGCTTGGGAGGTCCTACGCGTGTATCCAAGGTAGATACTCGGGCGCGTAAGGTTGGATTCCAAGATCCAGCTGAAATATGGATTTTGAGGGGTCGAGTAATTCACTTCTGAAATCTGATTCTGTTTTTCTGATATTATCGGTCGACCGATGATATCGGTCGGTCAATCGAAACTGTAACTATATGCATTTTAAGCTCTCGGGTTGAGTATCGGTCGACCGGTCCTCAACTTTCGGTCGACCGAAAAGGGATTGATATTTTGATTTCGGCTTAAATGGTTTCAATCTTTGACAAGCTTAGACGACAATCGTGGTGGGTTTCCACCTCCTCCGTGGACACTTGTCGGTGTCGAAAGTTCCGGAATCGGCTCAACCCTTGTTTTGATGGTTTTATGTACATGAGCTTCCGCATTGCAAACTCCGATTGTGTTCTTTTCCCCCAGGCGTCGTGGCCCCGGGTCGCGGGTCGTGATAGCATCGCTACCGAGTATCTCATAGGGGACGCTGTGAGATTGCCTCTGCCGTTGGTTTGGTGCTTTGGATATGCACTAGGAGCTTATACCAGACCTTGGTATTGTGGGTCAATTCGAGTACCTAAACTAAACAAGAGAGGACTAACTGGGTTGGTTTAATGATTTCACCCTAACATAATCCAAGGATATCAATGGTATAGTTGATTTGGGTTGGGTGGCGGACCTTGACATGTTGACATGGAAGGCGGAGAGAGATAGCGAGAGAGATGAGAGCGAGAGAGAGATCGCAAGGGTGAGAGAGGAAGGCAGACGCGAGGGGAGAGGGGGGGTGCGGGGGACTCGGGCAAGCCAAATAGCTCGTCCGAGTCCTGTTGGGCTCGGCTGGGCCGAGCCACATGGCTCGGTTGGCCGGGTCCAACTCCAAATGGGCCCAAATCAAGCCCAAAACACACCAAATCAATTTACAAGCAATTCTAATACAAACAAAGCATCCATAAACCAATAAATCTTTCGAATAAACTCGAAACAGAACCAAATTAAATTTTGAATAAACCCAATCTAAAACAAATATTAATATTACGAAATCTGGGACCTTACAATCAGAATGTGAAGTTTCGGCTAAAAAAATGTATTTTAGCTTCCCGCCGCTGTGGCTCGCCGACGGCGAAACGTGACGAGGGTCGTGAGAAGACTTCAAAAAAATGAGTTTTTTGATGACTTACCTGAGATTGTAAGTGGTCGGCTGAAATCAAAGTCAACTCCGGTGAGCGGTCGGCAAGCTTAGTGAAGCTTCTTCGATCAACGCAGTAGCGTCTTTGGAGGTCGGCGGTGAGGTTTGTGTGGTCTCTCGAGTTTGGCACAGCTCCAATTCCTCTCCCGAGCTCCCTCTCCTTCGTCGATTTTCTTCTCGCCGAGAATCGCTTCGCCGGGAAATTCTTCCTTCTCCGTCCGCTGGGGCAGCGTCTCTAGAAGTATATGGTGGTGTTTACGTGGTCTCGTGAGCTCGGCAAGCTCTCGATCTCTCCCCCAAGCTTTCTTTTTTTTCATCTGAATTTTCCGGCGATTTTATACATTGCCGCGGCCAGGCGAAGCGGCGGCGGTTGGCGAAGGTGATGCGGCGGACGTTGGTGACTCTTCGCGAACGTGCGCGACGATTCGTGGGGAGGCGAGCAGTCGGCGACCGCGAGCGCGCACACGGTGCTCGCGCTTCCCTCGGCCGAAAATTGAAATTTGCTCGTATTATGAAAAAAATCCACTTCTTTCCGAAATTGCAAAATCGGCCTCCAAAGAAATTTGCAATCTTCGGACCTACAATATGAAATTTGGCAAATCCAGCCCCTTGCTGTACAAAATTTAATAACAAAAATTCATTTCGTTCGCGCACATCCCATATTCGTTCCATAAAATTTTCAAGCCAAAATACTTATCCATTTTCTCAAATTGAGCCTAAAACAAAGCTTAAACGAGTTTAAAATTTTTAGAAATTGTCAAATTTAAACCTTTTTATCTTAACAAAGCTTATCGACCCGCACAAAAATGGGATGTCAACAATACATATACTTTATGAAGTTTCTGCATGCGTGTATGGCTGGTTGTGAATGCATCCTAAGGCGACCCAGTGATGGGAGCCGTCACAGGCCTACCCAAAGATGTCAGTCTACAAAAAGAGTATGCCATATTTATGAAAGAAGGCACTTCCTGGCTAAGTGTTAATAGTCATTCACAAAATTTTATTTGATCATGTCAATGATAACTAATTTTTTTCTTTAATTAGTTTATTTGAGCATGTAAATGATTTTACGCCATTAATACAGGCCAGACACGTAAAGACGTGGAATTTCTCCGCACGTGTCAGTAAGGTCCTAGATTTTCGTAAGTTAATATTGGTTTTAAATCGATTTTACCTCGAGTTGTTTTGGTTTTGTTTCGAGTATTGATCGAGAGATTTATTTGGTTTTCGGGTGCTTGACTTGTATTGAAATTGATTTAGGCTTGTTTGGATTGATTTTAGGTGTTTTGGGCTGAATTGGGCCCATTTGGGTTCGGACCCTGCCGACTGAGCATTACCACAAGCCCTAGATCCGCCGTGATGTTGGCATGTAAGTTATGCTTAGGTGCAAACTTGTATTCGCATGCAATATATGCCTTGGTGTGCGGTATTTGTGTATGCTTACGAGTTTGGTATTGCACGTGTGCTTGCTTTTATATTTGTTTGGTGTGTGACTGCAGCCCTGGCCGTTGCTTTGCGGGGTTGCCGGGGTGGGTCACTCACTGAGTATATTTTATATATACTCACGGTACTACTTTCGCCGCAGAATCGTAGAGCGAGATTCAGGGTTCAGAAGTTAGTTGAGGAATAAAGAAAAAGTAATATGTATTTTTAGTTTTCGTTGTGTTTTTAAATAATTTGTAGTTATTGTATTATATTTTGGAAGTACTACCTCATAACACCAGTATCATTTGTATATTTCCACCTAAATCCTTGACCCTGGAAACGGGGCGTCACAATGTCGAGGCGGAGCCACGCAGCCCACACTCGCGTTTTTCCACCTCGGTCTCGGTCATGCCCACCTCGGCCTCGGCCTGGCAACCTCGGTCTCGGCCTGGCAACCTCGGTCTCAGCCTTGCCCACCTCGGTCTCGGACTCGGTCTTGCCCACCTCGGTCTCAGTCATCCCTACCTCGGTCTCCGCCTTGGCCACCTCGGTCTCAGCCTTGGTCTTGCCCACCTCGGTCTCGGTCATGCCCACCTCGGTCTCGGCCTTGGTCTTTTGCCCAACCTCGGTCTCGCCCTTGGTCTTGCCCAACTTGGTTCTCGCCATGCCCACCTTCGTCTCGGTCAATGCCCACCTCGGTCTTGCCAAACCCTCAGTCTTCGGCCTCGGATGGTCTGGCGCACCTCGGTCTCGGCCTTGGCCACCTTAGTCTCAGCCTTGGTCTTACCCACCTCGGTCTCGGCTTGACCACCTCAATCTCGGCCTTGGAGCCTCCTGGATCAAGCGTCCCCCCATTAGGATCCATTGCACCGCAATGAGTTTAGTGCTTTTGTCGAGGCGGAGCCACGCAGCCCACACTCGCGTTTTTCCATGAGGTTCCACCGTACTTACTTTCTTCCTTTCCCCGATCATTGTCTTCACTACGGGGCGTCACAATGTTCACGATGTCTGGAACATTGTCTTCACTACTTGTTCTTTCTGGAAACGGGGCGTCACAATGTCTCTCACGAGTTCTAAAATTTGCATACCTGGAAGAAGAAGAAATATTGTCAAATTCACGAAACACAAAGTCGTGACCTAAAATAGAAGCACAACGAACATACTTTGGATCAAAGCATTATTTGGTTATCATCATCATCATATTGGTCTAGTGACGACTTGCTTGTGAAGCTATAACCCCCTACTATCATCATTCTTATTTGAAAGCTTTGATGCCCAATTTGTTTTTTCCTTCCTCTTGTTAGAGGATGCTTATGACTGGTCCTAACTAACTTTCTACTCTGCAACACTGATTGCTTCTTCTCATGTGTTATGTAGGTCTATGAGAATCTTACCAAACAAACCACAGGCAATCTAACATTAAGCAAAAAGATAAAAGTTATACCCCTCTACTTATGTAGTATGCATATTATTTCGTGTTAAAACTTAAAAAAAAAAAGAAATTATGCTGATGAAAATTCTCACACTACTTACGTACTATGCATATGTGAAGCATTCTACTTTGCGAACGTGCAAACTCCTACCTTTGATCCAATTTTGAGTTTGTGCTTTAGGATTAACACTATCGACAAGCAACCGAAATGAAAGGACAAAGAGGACAAATTAACCTTCATATGTATTACCATAATGGACCATTTTAACTATAAAGATAAGGCATTTTGTTCTTCATACCTGAGCAACCTTGAAGAGCTCATCCAATCCTTCCAAGATTAAGATGTGCATTGTGTAGTAGATAGTACCTATCATGCACCGACGGGCAACAAAATGAGTTGATAAAAGAAAATTCTTCTCTACAACAATAATAAGTAGCAATCATTACGTCATGCGAGTTTTGTATTTCCTTTCTAACCCATCCTCATTTGATTTTTACAATTAAAATATAAATAAAAGAGATGCCCTTCCTAAAAATGAGTTATGCAATATAATGATAAACAGATACTTGTTAAGGCACAGAACATCGAGGCCGATTGGAAAAGTGATCCGGACTTAGTTCTCAAGGTCGATTCTACCCGGAGGAATAAGTAGGATGAATAATAAGTATCTAGGGAAGCTAGGAGTGGTGGCCGAATGGTAGAACACTAAGATTGGAGAGATAGAATCTTTGGTCGGGTGGCAAAGATGTCAAATCCCTATTTTCTTGTTGTCTTTATAACAAATATAAGTACATTAAATATAGAGAGTTAATTATTGCTACTTCTTTAATGATACAATGAATTCCTGTTGAGGGTTCCAACAAGCTTTTTGTCCAGGTGCATTGAACCGACTGTTCGTCTTCCACGCTTGACTCTTAGTCCTCCACGCCCGACCTTTCGTCTTCTGTACGTCTACGAACTATCTCGGTTTTGTCCACCTCGGTCTCGGTCATGCCCCATCTCGGCCTCAACCTTGTCCACCTCGGTCTCGGTCATGCCCACCTCGGTCTGGGCCTGGCAACCTCGTTCTCACCTTGACCCACCTCACCGGTCTCGGACTCGAGTACTTGCCACCTCGCGTCTCAGTCATCCCTACCTCGGTCTCGGCCTGGCCACCTCGGTCTCAGCCTTGCCCACCTCGGTCTCGGCCTCGGTCTTGCCCACCTCGGTCTCGGCCATGCCCACCTCGGTCTCGGCCTTGGTCTTGCCCAACTTGGTCTCGCCATGCCCACCTCGGTCTCGGTCATGCCCACCTCGGTCTTGCCCACCTCAGTCTCGGCCTCGGTCTTGCGCACCTCGGTTTCGGCCTTGGTCATGCCCACCTCGGTCTCGGCTTGGACCAACTCGGTCTCAAGCCCAATCCCTTGGCCTCAGCCTTGTTCAACTCGATCTCGGTCATGCCCACCTCGGCCTCGGCTTGGACCACCTCAATCTCAGCCCAAGAGCCTCCTGGATCAAGCCTCCCCCATTTAGGATCCATTGCACCGCAATGAGTTTAGTGCTTTTGTCGAGGCGGAGTCACGCAGCCCACACTCGCGTTTTTCCATGAGGTTCCACCGTACTTACTTTCTTCCTTTCCCCGATCATTGTCTTCACTACGGGTTGGAGCTTGTGTAGCCGATGTCCTCATGTGCTTACGCCTCTTCGGTGCGCGCCTTCGCGTCCCTTCTGCCCTTGTGTCGGCTGTTGTGATGCCCCTTACCCCGGGGGGTCACGGAAAACAAGGTGGATTTTCTTTTTTTTTTTTTTGAAAAAAATAAACTAAAACACAAGACGTTATGAGCTAGTACTTCCAATTCTTAATAGTACAATAGATTTACAAAGGCCAAAATTGAGTAAATACCCCTCTACTATCGACTTTTGGGCACTTATACCCTTCAACTTATTTTTGGACCTTTCATACCCTTCTACTTCAATATTTAGAAATGCGATGTCCTTATTCGATTTATTAGGCTGACACGTCACTAATCTCGCTGATGTGGCACCAATTAATATTTTTAAAATATTTTTTAATATTAGTTGGATATTAAAAAATTACCAAAATATTCATATTTCTATTAAAAAATAATTAAATAATACTTAATTGGTGCCACATCAGCGTAATTAACACATAAATCCTCTTCAGGGGTATCGCGTTTCCAAATTAATAGTAACGGGATATGAAAGTCACGAAAATAAGTATAGGGGCATGAGTGCCCAAAGATATATAGTAGAGGGGTATTTACTAAATTTTGGCCATTTAATAACAAATTAATTAATTTACACAGCGGAAGATAAATAAATTTACATATTTTAACCCAGACCCATCTTCTGAACCCCGTGCTCGCTCTACGGTCGTCGACAGACCCTGCAAAGAACTAAGGGGAAGAAGGAGTGAGTATATAAAATATACTCAGTGAGTGACCCACCTGGCAAAGATAGCCGCCAGGGCTGCAGCCACACACCAAACACATGCAAGCAGAGAAGGACATACATACAGATGCGAATATGCATGTAAGTGAAGTCCGCATTAAACTTCTATATGCAATGCAATCTGCACGCGTAAGCAATAAATCCAGGCACACGAGTTGTATATAAACATCTTCTAGCACAGATGAACCTACAACAAGTTATCACAACATGCTGGAGTAAACAACTCCACTACAAGCATGATCTCCACAGATCTATAAATAAGCCATGTAAACAAACATAAATAAGCATGCTTTCACATCAAAGCATAAGTCTGTATCACATCACAACAAAAAAGCATTGCCACCAATAGTGGACTTACCAAAACCGACCACAATAACCAAAATACGCATAACCATACTTCAATATAATGCCAAAATGGTCAACTATAAAACCATGTAATCCACACGCTATCACCAAGTAGTGAAGCTCAAACATAAATACAGCTCAAGATGCAATACATCACAATAAAGATAATCACAAACCAACCCAATAGGTTAATGCCTGTTATCTTTCTTATGAGTCAGTGTGATCTAACCCATAGTTAGTCCTCTCATATTCCGTTCTGGTAGAGCGGACCAGCACTAGAGACTGTCTCCCAAGGCCGAGGGAACCTATAACCCCTCCTCACTACCCCGAGATAGTCCTCTCAATACGAGGCCGGGCTTTCTGTGCGACTCCAAAACCCACGGCGAGGCGACCCCACAGCGCAATGGGGGCTTACTCGGAACTTCTTACGCTCTATGGCAGCCGGAGCCTCGTACTCGCAGCCCGCCCCCTGGCCATGAGCGAACTCCAGTAACTAACGGTCCACCGGAACCTCTCTAGAGGCATCATAATTTTATTACGTGCTTGTGTTCTAATTGGTCCAATCGCTTCCCGCCCCACGAGCCCTTGCCCTCCGGGAGTCATTTCAACCGTTCAGACTACGTAACTCGAGGATCCACGACCCAATTTCGAACACCACAATGGCCCCCGAAGGCAAGCACACACATACGAGTGTCACAAAGGTATTTTACCCCACTCGATTTTCACCGCTCATTAGCATTAAGGCACAACCAATCACGAGTGTCCCTAAAGCTATTTTACTCTACACTCGCACATGCTCAATAACATCAATACATCATGGATAGCATAGTATAGGGCAACCGAAGCAAAGGTTCATAATATAAACCGATAACATTGTAAACAATAACATAGTGGTACAATCCACAATACATCATTTAGCATTAATGAAGCCATCACAAAAGCATATAGCATGATCTCATAACAACTATCATCATAAAACTTAGGGTTCATAACCCGGTATAACATGAATCATATATACATCACATTATTACACCAAAATCAAATATAATAAACCTTGCTAACTATAATCAAGCATATCGAAATCAGTTTTGGCAGTGCTGTACCGTCACAGACAATTACAAGATAGAGTAATGCATTCAAGTGTTAACATATAACACAAATCTTTACACCCTACCATTTAATATACATCAAAACGACAACCCAAATGATCGTAAAGGTAGGTCCAAATTCAAACACAATATCATTCAAGCACTCGGGTCGAACTACAACCACGCAAGCACACACATCTATAGCATGCCAAACATACGACATTGTGATTTTTATAGATGCAAGGCTACCAACATTTCAAATGCACGCTTTCCTAAAACGTTCATTCACAAGCATTACTAGACTTTGTCAAGTACATGCACACTAGAACATCCGCAAACACGTCTGAGCATAAGCTAACATATAGCCCTAATTGCTACGGCAAGCAACAACACGCAAAACCTGTTGTCCACACAACACGGAACATGAGAATTACATCTAGCATGTAGATTGTGGTACTAGCTAGATACTACCAGACATACATGATCCAAACGTCTAGCATATTGGATACGTCAAAGCATAAACAATATGGTGCTATCCAACAACGTCACACAAAACGATCGGTATATCATAAACATTAACAATACCGAGTACATGTTATCTTAACCAATGAGTCGCATGTTATTTTCAACACAATTCCTAGCATGCTTTTCTAATGAATATCATCATCTAGCACATGCTATCGCAACCAATAATTAAATCATGCCGACATATCTAAACACGCTACTATACCAAACATATAATCTTAGCATGATTTCTAACAAGAGTTCTAACAACCGAGTCAGACCGCAGGGGCACTCACCTTAATCCGAACGTAAACCTTCTAGGGTTTACCGATCGGCGCGCAAACGACGAAGCAATTCTGAAAAGAATCCCACGAACGAGTCCACGACGACGAGGCGGAGCAACGGAGCAGTCGAATCCGCCGGAGACGGCAGCTACAGTGGCGGCGGCGACTAGACCAGCAGCAGCCAGTGACGGCGAGAGGTGAAGAAGACAGCGGCGGAGACGTCGGTGACGGTCGGAGAGGCGGCAGCCGGCGGCGGCGACGGCCGAACGAATTAAAGCCGAGATGAGAGGCGGAGATCCAAGCGATCGGCGCATCAATCGGCAGCGACAAGGTTCGGTGGCGGCTTAGGTGACGTCGGGAAGCAACGGTGGTCGAACGGCGAACGGCGGAGGCGGCGATTAATTCGGCGCCGAAACTTAGCGCGCGGGGTTCCGACGAGCAAGATCCGAGCGCGAGAGGGACAGATCCGAGATGAGACGACGCGAGGAGATGAACGGTGGCGCGGCAATCGACGAGGACGGGCGCGGATGCCGTCGGGCGGCGCGGCGCTCAGGGCGGCGACGCGAGCTGGCGAGAGGGATCGCGAGAGAGAGAGAGAGAGAGAGAGAGAGAGAGAGAGAGAGAGAGAGAGAGAGAGAGAGAGAGACGCGGGCGAGAGGTGGGGCGAAAGCAGGCCGGGCGCGTCGGGCGCGAGCCACTTTGCTCGGTCGGCCGGGTCCAACTCAATTTGGGCCCAAATTGGCCCAAAACACACCCAAATCAATTCAAATCAATTTCAAATCAAATACAAGTCAATCCAAGTGCAAATCAAGCACCCAAACAATCAATTAAACTCTAGATCGAAGTTAGTTAACCCGAAATAAATTCGTTTCTAACTAATCGAACCTAGGGACCTCACAGCTGTCCACACGCATGCTTATGCGTCGTCCTTTGTTACCCTCGTGCATCAAGTCATGGGTTGTCTCCCGTACTAGGAGTGACATATCTTTAGGCACTTTTACCATGCCATTCGTGGCTCTTGTCATCATTCCTCCTGTCCGCTCCATGGTATACATCTTGCCTTCCTTGACGAGAACATATTGCTTAGCTCGCCTATAGTAAATCGCGTCTCGATCCCACAGATATGGACTTCCGAGGATGATTTGACATACGTCTAATGGGATCACCTCGCACATCACTTCATCAATGAATCGTGCTGTCACCGCGAACTTGACCTTGCCGTCGGGTGACCTCCATTGCCCCGCTTGTGCTGTTTAGCCACTCCAACACATGCGGCTTCTCGTAAGGGATAGTCTCCAGATTTAATTGGTTGACTAATGCTTCCGAGATCATATTTTTCTGAACATCCTGGATCCATGTCAGCTATCACACTGGTTTGATATGTATGTTCATTGTGAAGAGCTACTTGATGCTTCGAAAATCGTGTACCGCAAGTGTACGGATCGCACAATAATAAGAGTAAATATAGAGTATTCGTCCCACGAGGAGGAAATCTAACTACCAACAATACGATTCCCTATATTATCTAGGCAATGGAATTAAGAACTGTGAATCAACAGGAATTGACTGAATTACACGGAATCTAAGAGACAACTTATGAATTTCCTAGGATTCTGATTTCGTCAATGGATTTCCTTAATAATCTAAATATGATTGAATTTCAATATTTCACCTGTTCCATACAATGATAGAATTCCCTAATGTATGTAATGATCTCTTTCAAGATTCAACACGTTAAGTACATCAACCTTATGTCTACTTTCGTGATCATAATAGTTAATATAATTTCATTAAGGGCTATGGAATTCTGAAAATAATCACAATGGTTCTTATTTATTTCTAAATCAAACAACCATGCTTGATGAATTCACGAACTAATATCAA
Source organism: Xerophyta viscosa (assembly GCA_002076135.1). NCBI lineage: Eukaryota > Viridiplantae > Streptophyta > Magnoliopsida > Pandanales > Velloziaceae > Xerophyta > Xerophyta viscosa. The sequence goes on along the minus strand of MJHO01000318.1, from coordinate 108,914 downwards.
ACTTCAACTTTCGTTCCGTCATTCAATATCTTAAACATACAACTAATTGTCAATTAATTGTACGCATGCAAAACGAATTCACCAAATTGTATTCAACAGAAAATATCCAAAAACAATCAAATTTAAATTATCTTAGAAATCCATGACTACATCATAATCCTAAGAATAAAAATCTAGCCAAGAAACATGATCTTCATGGCACCAAAATTAAATAGAAAATTCAGAGATGAGAGACTCATGAATTGGAAGATGGTAGAGTTGCTCTTCTTCTTCTCCTCTGCAAGATCTCTCTAGGTTCGATTTTTAGAAAATTCCGATGCTGCTCCTTTATTCCTCTGCTCAGCCGCCTTCTATACTCTCCCTCTGCCGACTTCATATATATCAGCCCCCTTAAATCTCAGCAACTAATATCTAGCCGTTGATTGCTTTTAATGACTTCCTTTAACTAATCTTAGCCTCACATGCTTGCTGCACATGTAAACCTTCAAATCTAATCCATTCCTTTGGTGTTTGCTGTTCTGGTTGGTTTTCAGCCGCACGATGCATGAGTTTTTGCTCTATTCAATCTCAGTCATTGATTTGCCACGTCCTGATCTTAGCTATCCACTTGGGCCATTTATTTTCAGCCGCACAAAACAACCATTAATTCGTAATATATTGCTCGAATTGGCTCAGAGAAGACTAGGAACCATGAATTGAGCATTCGTTGCGCATTTAACTTGAATCCAGGATTTTCCATCTGAATGTCACAAAGAAATAACATAATTAGCATGTAATTTATGTAAAATTTATATATAAAAATTAGACTAATCAATCACCTCCTTGTCCCTTGCTCGCACCATGGTGCTAGGATCGGATCTACCTCCTCGCATCATGAGGGGGTCGGATTTTCTTCATTTTAGCATGTGACTAAGTCTGACCTCGGCCTTCGGCTCTCTTGCCCCGCTTCGGTGCCAACTCTGGATGGAGTTTCCAGCACTCGGCCTGAGTGTGCCCCTTCCTGTTACAATGTGTGAAAATTTTAGCCTTCGTCTTTTCTGGAGAGGTTGGTCTGGCCACCACCTTTGCCGCGCCTGATCCACTCTTAGTGCTCGGTTTGGGTACCCCTCGTGTAACGAATCTTCTCGTAGACCATGGCTTTTTTTGCATTTAACGCTTATATCCTTAACTGGATTTAGGTCGACTTCATCAAACAACTCCTCCCGCAACCCCGCTAGGTATTTGCGAAGAGTCTCTGGGTCTTGCAGTCTCACTCCCATCACCAAGGCTTGTCTTCGGGACTCGCTAGTGTAATCTTGTAAATACTTGGTTCTCACCTTGCTTGAGGAAGAGCCACCTTCCTTCCACCGTGCTTCTCGTATCCTAGGGATAAAATTGCTCCCCGAGTTGTCTTTTGAACGCCACCCACGTGATTCACTTGGAACCATACTCCCGTAGATATGCATTCCACCATATTAGCGCATGTGACGCTAGCTTGAGTCTCACGAACGCCAGGCATTGCGAATCCTCATAGTTATAGAGAGAGAAATAACTCTCCATTTGATCTATCCACCCATCTATCTTCTCTCCATCTACTTCTCCATTATACACAGGAAGCTCCAATTTTACGTCAACCTTGATCGGGGCCATGCCTTGTGCTTTATACATTCTCCCGTCGATTTGAGGCTCGGGCGCCTCTTGCATGATCTCCTTGCCGGGGCGTCGCAGAACATCAACATCCTCTTGCATATGGGAAGGCTCACCCTTCTCCTCTACGGATTCATTTTCCGCCGCCGTCTGGGGTATACCCATGTTCGGCTCGAGTGTCGGGGTTGCTGCCCGTGCTTGGTTCCCAACCATTTGTTGCACGAGGTGCACCAAGCTGGAGATTTGCTCGTTGGTCGAGCTCGCCAACCTGTTAATCTGGTCGGTCGTTGCATTTTGCCAAACTTTTACAATATCCCTCGTCTGTCTTGGTTGCCATGGTAGTGAACTGCTCCTCGAATCGTGTCAGTCGCTCCTCGATCCGAATCAAACGCTCATCTCCATGCTCCTCCGTGACTGTGTGGTCGTGACCGGATGTGGAGTCTCTTGCGTCTTCGCCGTGGCTTCTATTCCTTGTTTGGATCACCATTTCTCTCGGCTAGGATTCTTGTTGTGCTCGGCATTGTCTCCTAAGCGTTCCTCACGTCCAGCACTGATACCACTTGATCCGGACTTAGTCTCAAGGTCGATTCTACCCGGAGAATAAGTAGGATGAATAATAAGATCTAGGAAGCTAGGAGTGGTGGCCGAAATGTAGAAGCACTAAGATTGGAGAGATAGAATCTTGGTCGGGTGCAAGATGGCCAAATCCCTATTTTACTTTGTTGTAGATTTATAACAAATATAAGTGCATTAAATATAGAGAGTTAATTATTGCTAACTACTTCTTTAATGATACAATGAATTCCTGTTGAGGGTTCTAGCAAGCTTTTTGTCCAGGTGCATTGAACCGACTATTCGCCTTCCACGCTTGACTCTTGGTCCTCCACGCCCGACCTTTCGTCTTCTGTGCGTCTACGAACTATCTCGGTTTTGTCCACCTCGATCTCGGTCATGCCCCATCTCGGCCTCAGCCTTGTCCACCTCGGTCTCGGTCATGCCCAATCTCGGCCTCAGCCTCCTGGATCAAAAAGGTATCGAACCGAGAAATCGCAAATAGAGAAGAAAGGAAAAGCTAAGCAAGGACCAAAGAAGAGGAAACACGACTTTACCACTGATACCCGAACCACTCTAAGTGGGGAGGTTGACCGACGAAGGATGAGGCCGGATATCATATGCTACAATTGTAACGAGAAGGGGCATATTAGTAAACAGTGCCCGAGACAGAGGCAGTTCAGGTAGGATGGACCGCAGCAGCTGACGCAGCCGCCACAGGGTCAGCTTGCACCCCGACATGTTGCGCTTCAGGGGCGGGGTGGTCATCCACCGAGAGTGCAAGATCGTGTGCATGTGATGACCAGTGACGAGGCTGGTGGGAGCTCTACGGCCATCACAGGTACACTATCAGTTTGCGACATTTCAGCTTTTACACTGTTTGATTCCGGCGCTACGATTCCTTTGTATCTGTACTATGTTAGATTGCCTGCAAAATTTCGTGTGTTTAGTTGTATGTTTGAGATTGCTACTCCTGCGGGTGATATATTATTGGCCGATAGTTATTATCATGGGTGTGAGATCCGCGTGGGAGATCGTGTGTTAGTCGGTGATTTGATTGTGCTTGACATATTTGATGTCGATGTCATTTTGGGCATGGATAGGTTAGCCGAGAATTTTTCCAAGATAGATTGCCGAGCCGGAGTGATTACCTTTAGAATTCCCCGTTATCTGAAATTCCATTTTTTGTGGTGATAGAGTTGGGAAGAATGTTCCGATCATCATTGCTTTGAAAGCTAGTAGACTCTTGGACCATGGTTACTCGGAGTACTTAGCATGTATTTTAACACACAAGTAGAGGCAGGTTAGTTGGATAGTATTCCGGTAGTAAGGGAGCTTTCCGACGTTTTTTCGGAGGAGCTGCCCCATCTACCACCGGAGCGAGAGACCGAGTTTTGTATTAAGTTAGTACCCGGAGCGGTGCCCATTTCCAAAGCACCATACAGAATGGCACCAGCCGAGTTATTAGAGTTGAAAACACAGTTGGGCGAGTTGTTAGCCAATGGGTTTATACAGCTGAGTTCGTCACCTTGGGGTGCACCAGTTTTGTTTGTAAAGAAGAAAGACGGTAGCTTGCATATGTGTGGACTACCGGCAACTGAATCAGTTGATCGTTAAGAACAAATATCCGTTGCCGCGAATAGATGATTTATTTGATCAGGTGCGTGGGGCAGCCGTGTTCTCGAAGATTGACTTAACATTCAGTTACTATAAGTTGAGGGTTAGACCAGAGGACGTATCGCAGACGGCATCTCGTACTCGGTATGGTCACTTTGAGTTCCTAGTCATGTCGTTTGGGCTGACTAATGCGCCGGCAGCTTTTATGGATATGATGAACTGTATCTTTAGCCATTTTTGGACCAGTTCGTGGTGGTGTTTATGTATTCTTGTTTTTCGGTCGACCGGAACCCAAAATCGGTCGACCGAAAGTATGCTCTAGAATGAATTTTTGAAAACCGATTTAAATGATAATATTTTGGTTTTTTACACTTTGGAGTTTTTATTGGGACATATCTAAGGTATGTGACAATTCCCAAAGTTTTTAGAAAAATATTATTTTCGTGTTTTAATATAAAAATGGTTTTCAATGCCGGGAAGGAGTTGAGGCCATTAGATTGCTTTGACTCTTTGTATCAACTGAGGAGATTGATTGCGTTTGGAATCACTAGCAAGCTATGAAGGGTTCAATGTGGAGAGAACCGCCTCCCTCGCGGATGCTCGACACGTGTCCGGTAGTTTTAGACTCCGGCTCGGGTTCATTTTAAAGGAGTTTTGAAATACTATTTGTATTTGATTTTGGAAATCATGCACTGTTATTTTAAAGCTTCCGCATGTGTGTGTATGGTTTGGCGTGGATACGCGAGGCGGTACCAGGACACGGGCCGCCACATCTTAGTATCACTCCAGTTTGACAAAAGCAATTCTAAGTCCAATTAAAACAATGATAAAACTTAACTACAACATAAACAAATGTTTAACAAGATTAAACGAAGAAATTTTGCCATAACAACTCCTTGTCCGCCTTTCTCTTTCAAATTAATCTCTTAAATGAGAATACTAAGTTAGTCCTCTAAATCATTTTGCAACAATTTAAAGTTTAATTTCACAATACCATCATAATTTGTATTATAACACTAATATAGCTCGCTAAAATACTAACTTCAAAATACTATGATACAATGCTAGCAACACTATGACATACCAACGGCAACACTACACTAATCGCTTGGAATATTTAAAAGTTTCCGACCATGGGCTGATTTGATTTTTATTATTATTATTTTTTTTTGTATAAACAAGATTTGCAAAGCTGGGCTTATTTTCAAATTATTCCAAAATAATTTGGGAGGGTTGAATGAAATGAAATAGGGACGATAATTATAGTTTTTGCATGAATATTACGATTGAATATAAACAGTTTTTATTTTAAATTATTTTAAAAAAACTTACAAAAATAAAACTAATATAATAGCACAAGGTATGACTCGAACTTCTTAGTTAATTTAAAGTTAGATAATACAAGTTGGATTTTGTTGAATTTCCGATTATTACCTATGCAAATCTATTTCATGACCAAAGGATTTAATATTTTGACATAGTTTGACCTCTCTCTCTCTCTAATATTTGAACATAGTTTGGACCTCTCTTCTCTCTCTCTCTCTCTCTCTCTCTCTCTCTCTCTCTCTCTCTCTCTCTCTCTTTATGTGTGTGTGTGGGTGCATGCGTGTTCTCTGTATAAATGAGGGAGATGTTAGTTTTTGCTCACACAGTTTCAGCTGTAACTTCTCCAGAAATTTATAGAGGTTCTCTCTCTCTCTCTCTCTCTCTCTCTCTCTCTGTGTTTTGTGTGTGTGTGTGTCTCTCTCTCCATACGAGCAAGCTATACCAGTGGAGAATGAGTCAAGGGAGGAATCATAGATTACCACTTTTATGTTGGATTTCGCCTGTGAATTGGACGAGCCTGCGGCGTAATGGGAGATAACAAAGAGAACGATGTCGGTTGGTGGCTGGCAGCTTCACGAAAGATAGAACACAAAACACAAAGTCAGAATCGGTGCATGCTTTATAGAAAAGAAGGTGAAATGTGGATCTGAGGTTCTTTTTTTTTCTTTGCCTTCTACTTTTCCTTTCCATCACCCTTCAACTAAATCTTCTTTCCCTAAGATTCATGAGATTCATGTAGATGCATGTAAATGCAAGTCTAATAGTGATTCCCTTAGGATTTTGCTGATATGCATTCCCTTGCTAATTGTTTTTACATTTTAGTCAATACTCTGTTCTGAATTCTGATTTATTCTTTTTGCTCCCCTTCTTTTCTTATGATTCTCGGGTGTTCTCTGCTCCCATGGGCCAGATATTAGGGATGCTTCAGGCCTTTGGCGAATTTCAGGTTTACATTAAATACTCATCAGTCTCTATTTCTCTTATGAACTTTTTGCTCTGTTTGTATGCTGACTGCTTATATTGATTAAAGCTCTACTACATTTTTTATGAAGAAAAAAAGTGGAGTGTATATTATTCCATAAGGTAGTATATGTACATGTATATGTGCCCAATTTTGTACATGTACATCTATATACATGTACATGTATTTACTTAGCTTTTTATACTGCCTAACATTATTATCTTAATGCGAGTTTTTTGGTAATTTTGTACCCAATTTGGTGATTCGCTACACTTGTTCTTTGTAAGACCTTTCATTAGGAAATTCTGTGTAGACTTCGCTGCAAAGAAGTTCCCTTATGATACACCAACTGAAGATGGCTTGCTTTCCGTTATCGTCATTTCACCAAAAATGGCTACACAAAAAATGATGTCCCTTGCTTGCTTTCCGTTAACTTCATTATTCGAAGCCCAAAAATTTCACAAATTGCACGAAGAAAACAACAATCCACCGACTGAATCTCCAATACATATTTAACTCTAATTTAATATTTTTCACCTGTAATTAACCAAATAAATAACCGAATTAGTATAAAATCTATACTAAATTTGTATAAAAGATTAGACTTATTAGTAGTCACTTTCGGCCGGCGGAAATGATCGGACATAAAAAGTTAGAGGAAGATAAGGTGTTAGCTTCCGATCGCTAGATATTGCCTTTCACAATGATGGTTGAAGCGAATTATGGGGAGGGATGCGTAGGTAAAAGAGAGGAGACGGAAACATAATCTTAGATAATATAGGAATAATATATCTGAAAGAAACTTTAAATTTTAAAATAATATTTTATTATATTTTATAATTAAAATTTAAAACTAACTTGCATTTTTTGTAAGCAATAACTATTCCCAATAACTAACTTGCATTTTTTGTAAGCAATAACTATTCCCAATAACTAACTTGCATTGTAATTATTTGGGGAAAATGCGGTTGGAGAGAGCTTTTGTTGAAATAGTTATTGGAGAGAGCTTGTCGGATAGATATTTTTGTGATACATAAACAATTATGCTCATTGTCATTGACAAGCAGTTATAAATGAAATCCACAAGTTTATCCGGATCATATTTTTGACCCACCATAACTATATCTTCACATTTTACCAAAGTAGTTCTAAACTCTCAAAAAGTTTCTATAGAACTAATATTGCCACCAAAATGTGTTGTTTATGTCGTTCAAGTAGTTGAGACGCTATTAGCATACCTACCATTTATCGTATGTGATTGATGGCATGGTTATTAGTTACTTATATAGCTGCTATATTGACCATCATTTATCCTACGTGGTTGTCGATACGACGATTGTGTCAGCGTCATGTAGGATAGTGATTACGTTGGCAGTTCAAATGGTTCAACAATAGATCTGTCGGTAAAATTAATAGAATACCATTTCGATTCAGAAGTTACTGTATTGATGTTTGAAATTTGAGAATGTAAGGGATGATTTAGTAACACAGTGGAATGCAAATAGAAGTTGGCCTCGTTATGCTTTGGAACTGATACATGAAAAGATAGGTGGCCAAAATTGTGATTTTCTACCCACCAAAGCTATTAGCTTATAGCTTAGCTGATGGTACAAGTTTTCAAAAAAAAAAAAAAAAAAAAAAAAAAAGGGAAAAAGAGGGGTTCTCAGTCATAAAAAGAGGAAAGCAAAACAACCATAGAAGTAAAAGACGAAGAAAACACTAGACGTAATAAACGAAAACAGAGAACAGGGGATGTAATTTGATATCAACTCTTTATTAGATGAGATGAGATGCACCGAACCGTTACAAAACCCCATCTCCATAAACTTCCATCCCAAGCAACCTGGGAAACCGTTACAAAACCCCATCTCCCCGTCTCACCTTCATATAAAATACCCAAATTGACATGGCCATAAATGTTTGTCTCCTTTGCTGAATCGCCTCATTGCCGCTGCTTCTATCCATCCCCAGTCTCCCAATGCGTCCCTCGTCTGCAGCGCGGGCTTCGATGCTCTCGTCTTCACCATGCGAATTTTTAACCTCCACTACTACATGGTTCCTCCGGTTACTGATCTTGACTTCTGTTACACTTCATTTCGGGGTTGATTCGTTGGTTTGTTCTTGAAGTTGGATCTTGGTTTTCAAACTGAATTTGTAATGATTTTTTAAAGATATTTTGTAGGCAAGAAAGTGGAAGAAGTTCCAGTGATTCGAATTTAAGGCTCCACTCCGGCTGGCCAGAAGACTTATCTTCATATCCACCGGGTTAGCTTTCTATTCGACACTCTTATTCCTTTTTTTTTTCTTTTTTGCTAATAACATTGATTTATCTTTTTTTGTCAGAGATTAGTGCGATGAAATCTTGTGAGAGCCTTTTGGATTGAGTAATTATTGATTCTATAAACCCTTAAACCTCGGAATTGTAGATAGTATCTGCATAGAACTCAGAAACAAATTAACAAACACCTTGCAGGTAACATATTTCGGTTATAGACCAACTCGGAATTCAAGATTTTCTTATATGAAACTACTTAAACGAAATTAAAAGGGATTAGATTGATTGGAAAAATTAGTAATTACAAATGGATTCAAATAAAATTACAATGGTGAAAATGCTCTTGGAAGTGACAAAGATTCGTATCTGCTCAACTTCTCCCTTCTAACTTTATCTTGCCTAACATTTGATCTCCTCCGGTTCCTAATCTTGACTTCTGTTAAAGTTCATTTCGGGGTTGGTTCGTTGGTTTGTTCTTGAAGTTGGATCTTGGTTTTTTAACTGAATTTTGTAATGATTTTTTCAAAGAAATTTTGCAGGCAGGAAAGTCGAAGAAGTTCCGGTGATTCGAATTTAAGGCTCCACTCCGGCTGGCCAGAAGAAGATTTATCTCATATCCACCGGGTTAGCTTTCTATTTGACACTCTTATCCTTTTTTTTGGCCTAATAACATTGATTTATCTTTGTTGTGAGAGATTAATGTAATGAAATCTTGTGAGATCTTGTTTGGATTGAGTATGTGATTGATTCTATAAACCCTTAACCTCGGATTTGTAGAAACTATCTGCATAAAACTCAGAAATTCACCTTGCAGGTAACATATTTTGGTGTGAAGGCCAACTTGGAATTCAAGATTTTCTTAATGAAAATACTTAAACGAAATTATAAGGAATTAGATTGATTGGAAAAATTAGTAATTACAACTGGATTCAAATAAAATTACAAATGGAGAAAATGCTCTTGGAAGTGAGAAAGATTCGTATATGCTCACTTCCTCCTCTACTTAACTTTATTTGTAACTTTGATTCAATCCAGCCACAAATTTCTGAAATATAGATTTGCCATTACTTTGCATCTGGCCTGCGCTGTGTTTAGCAAGCTATCCACGGGTCGGGCCGGCTCGCACCCTTTCCCGGCTTGGTGAGCCACTAGCCGAGCCAACAAGTTAGTACGGGCCTAGTCCGGCCCACACTATGACATCACTAAATGAACCTCACCAAGTAACCAACTCGAATCACTTTGCCCTCGATCATAGCTACCCCCCGGTGATACTCCAGCCAGCATCTCGGCTGGGAGCATGTTAGAGTTGTCTTAGATGATTATTTTAGAAGTATAACGATCATTTATATGGTGGCTTAACAAGAGGTGATACTAACATGATTACTATATGATATCAGGCAGAAAGTGGAAACATAGTAAGATTAATGGCTGTAGTGATGTGACAGATTGTATAATCATTAATATTAGTAGTATGATTATTCTGGAAGTATAAGGAACGTTCATGATGTGGAAGATGAGGAAGAAAATGGTGTATAGCAAGATGGTTGTGACCATGGTAAGTGTTAAAAGAAACTGGCCAGCTTAAGCAGTCCGTTATGTGTTTGTTCATTCAAGTACTTCTCAATGACTAACTGGAAAGGGTTGATTCGAAAGTGGGTGAAAAGATAAAGTTGACTGAACTAACGTATGGTCTATACCTTAGCATTGGATTTTGGAAGCCTAGTGATAAACAAAGAAAGGAAGGTATGCATGATGTTTGATTAACCATGTATGGATAAGCCACCATTACCTTTTCTTAGGAGTTTTAAATGTTTTAAATCATGCATCTATTTTATTTATTTTGTTAACTTTCTTCAACCGTAAAGTCAAATATGAACCGTTGGCAGATAGCTATGATGTTGGGCGAGCAATTCTATCAAGTGGGAAATGGTCGGGCCTGATTGGTGCAAGTACCAGCTACTATTCAAGGGAGGAGGACGTGGATGTGGGGTGGGAAGAAAAGAAGGGTATGAGGTAAGACTTTCTCCACAAAACCAATTCACTCCACCAAACCTAACTTTTTGTCTTCGTCGTAAGTGAGAAATAGGGTGGGTTATGAGTATCGTAAGTGAATAAATAGAATGACTATTTTTTAAATTTACCTTGAAAACATAATTGTAATTATTAAAATTCTGCATGTAAATAATGTTTAGAATAATATAGAAAAAGGGAAAATACTAAAGGGACCAAAATGGCCCTAAATACCCATCCATTATAGCCTAAAATGTGCCCTTTCCCTTGTATGGACCTTGGGATGGGTGTTTGGGCAAATGCTGGATCGAATTTCTGGCCCTGTTACATTCCTCCAAAAATTGAAGTTGTCTCATTTAGTTTGTTCTACTTTAGTATTTTTCTTTCTAATATGTGCACATCCAGATTCCTATTGTTTTTCATTCAGTTGGAATTTTTGGAATAGAAGTGTTTCTTAAATCAATTTTGGAACAATAATTGCTATTGTTTTAGTATAACTACTTCGATGTTATTCTTTATTGACATTTCTTGATCTTAGTTTTTTACTCCAATGATTTGAAGCACTACGCTATTAATTTTAGTTGGTTATTCCAAGATACCATTTGGTTTCTTTTTTTTTTCCAGCTTGCTATTAACCTATGGTAATCGTAGTATCTTCGTTACAGTGCTGTATTGTTCATTTTTTCCCCCTGAAAAAGCTAATATTTCCGTAGTACAAGTCATTTTTTTTATTCGTCCCAATGTGACTCAATAGAAAAACTTTATGGGTATGTTTAGCGTCATCACCTTTTATAATCTTTCCTTAATTGATACCATTTGATTTGTTTCATCCAGTACCGATCTAACAACATCCTCTGACTGGTGAAGCTGAAAAATAGCTCAGCATCAAAGAGCTTGCACGTTCATGGTTCCTGCCTTGTTCGTGCAAAGAAACTCTATGGCTATCATACCTCGTAGGAACTCTTCGCAAAGATCTTTATGTATCCACATTTTGTTCGCTTTCTAGAATTCAATATATGTTATGTTTAAATGTTGTTTTTTGTCACCTCTTGAATAGGATCGTTGCTTCATGTGCCGGTCGGGATGGATTGCGCCCAGCGGCACATCAAGAACCGACATGGCACATGCCGAAAAATCTTATATTTGAATTTTTAAATAATTTGAAAATTCTGTTCAACTTTGAAATAAAAATAAAGATATCTTGGCATGGTCAGCACAACACTATCGATACAACTGGCACATGTGCGAATCGGAGTTTACCATAAGCTGGCTCGGTTCGTCATACAAAAACTTGATTGGGGTAGAAATTTTTGGATTTATTTTTGGTAGCATTTCCCTGCGCAAAATAGGTTGTAATATGTGTTTTCTGCTTTTCGTGTGCTAATCGGGTTACTTGTTTTCTATTCACATTTTAGGGAGTTTTACTCTAGTGTGTCTTGCTTAAAATAATGTTGCTGGCCAATTGACACTTTAGCGGACCTAGTAGTTAAGATGGACTTTAAGATCCAAGCTATTATTGCCTCGCTTCGAGCCCAACTTGGGCACTCTAACATCTTTCAAAGATGGTTTTTTTATTGTACCAATAAATGAATTATGTTAGGCACAATGGGATCAAGTAGACAATTCAGTTCTAACAATAATTAGCTAGTTTGGATATGTTAACAAATACACAATGAATCCATGTAGTATAACTAAAACTGTGTATTGTATGTGGGCATGGATCCTATTTGTTTTTTTTTTTTTTTTTTTTTTTTTTTTTTTGGGGGCTAAGAAAATTGCTTACAAGGAGATAATTGGTCATAGTTGATATGAAACGAAACTTTGTAATATTTATATTTTGTATCCTTGTTTTATCTGCTTTTAGAAGCGTAAGGACTGAATAGCAACCTGATCGGAATAAATCTTGAGATGATTTTGTATTCTTTGGAGTGAATAATATCAAAACATATATCCGTCTACCCGTTTCATTCCAAACACCCTCACATTAGCTCAACAGCATTCTCCCTGAGAGGACTAGTCCAGAAATCAAGTGTACATTTACGCTTGTTATTTTTTTGCTGAAAAGTTTCAATTTTTTCTGCAACTTACTGCTCTAAAAACAGAATTCTAGATGATATGAATTGCCAACCTCAAGCATTATTTTAATTTCACTTTGTATTTTCTATTTTACTAGTCAGAGAAGATACACATTGCACTTTAGTATTGATTTTATTATAAGCAAGGTCTTTAAAAGCTAATAATTTTTTTTTTATTTGTGTAGAGCGCTTGCATAAAATCACTATAATGCACCAAACTTCTCCAAAAGAAGTTAGTAATTTCAATGATCGTGCTGTTCTTTTATTTTAGTGGTATTTGTATGTAAATGTATGCGCATGAATTATTCTACGTTGAATTTCTAGAAAGGCTGAAGTTGAGAAAGAGATACCGGATGCAGCATACTTCTTGACATGCGATAAAATTGCAAAATCCAAGCACATGGTAAGATGCAATTTATTGCCCATGGTTTTTAACATCTTTCTTGCAGTATTATAGTTCACTTCCTTGAAAAACTTGTTGATTTTTGTTACTAAACAATTGGATATTGTTGTTGATTATGTTGCTTTTCTAACTCAAAGAGGTAAAGATGCAGATGGCTGGAGGGATTCACAAGCCTTGAATTTTTATGGGAATGAAATCATAAAATGTGAAAAATTACCAACTTTATTTCTACTTGTTTAATTTGAGAAAAACTCGTAATCAAAATGCTATTTGTCAGTGATAAGATTGATAGGTTTAAAAGATCCATGCAGATGTGCTATGTTGACACTCTTAGTTTAACTACTTCTTGAATTTTAACAAAATAAGGATAGATTACGATCCTGTTAAGATGAGGGATATGCCTCATAGATGGATAAAGAATTTCTGAATTGGTGAGCAAAAGGTGTGTCTGTTCATCGTTGTCCTTCCACTGAAAATGCTCATGTTTGCCTCCCAACTTCTTTTCCCACTGCCATTTATCGCTTGGGAAATGTTCTATCTTCAAAATTAGTGCACTTGGTGTAACTTTGTATTGTCTTGTTCCTACATATCTCATGGATATGAAGGACCAGTTGCTGATAACTCCCAATGGAGTGATGTATGATCGGTGAAGGTACGTATCTAATTGCAACTATAAACCTTTGATACACTAGAAAGTTTGAATTTAGTTTCATTTATCTAAACTAGATAAATGCATATTGACATTCCAAAGGTTATTTAAAACCATTTAATTGGTCAAACATAATCAACTTAAGAGTTTCCCTATTCACAAATCTTTTGTGCTGCCTTATGCATGTAATTGCCGGTTTTTACATTCATTTAAACATTTTGAAGGGCTATCTAGTTCACATAGTTCTACCATGAGTAACAAGATATATGTTGATAAAGAGTTTTTAGCATTATGATGAAATCTAATAGTTACTTTGCTTAGGAAGATATGATGACATCTAACAGTTATATGTTGATAAAGACTCTTTGTATTTCGGTGGATTCATTTTCTCCCATTTTTGGGGATAACCTTGAATTGGTCTTAATTATTTCAGGTCCGAAAAGGTGTAGTTCCGCATCTTTTGAAGAAATCTTATCAACAAGGGTCATGGTAAAGAAAACGTTGAGGAGGTTCATGCCTTCACATAAAGTCCTGCAAAGGGTATTCTATTACTTATTTTCTGGACAACATATGACGTATAGTAGTTGAAGATGCTGAGGTGTTAGTAGCTGCATGTAAGGTTTCACGGCATCTATAACTCACTAGGAAATGGACACGCACATACACTTAATGGTCTTTTTAATCACTGGTGTTGATGTCAGAGCATAACAAAAATTCTTGCATACATATGCAGGTTTATATTTTCAAGTTAATTGATACAAGGGCAAGGACATTACCTTAATCCACTTATTTAGACTGGTGGAGGATTTTGAAAGCTGGATGCTAAAGATGGAAGATATCCAATACTTAGTAATGCCCAAGTGACCTACAACCGCCAACAGAAACTCTTTAATAACCAATTGATTGTAAATGGCATCTAAAGACTTGCTTTGTCTTATTTCGTCGTAGAATCCTTGTCCAGTCACTCTTAGGACCTGTTTCATCTGATGACGTTCATGCATATTGATTCTCTTATGGCTATTAAGTATAGGTCTTATCACTTTCTTGCTATTTTCTATTATCTTATTGTTTAAGTTGTATGACTCAGTTTTCATAGATCAAGTTTGAATATACACTTGTAGGATGGAGCCGAACATTCCAACCATATGAATCTCTTCTTTCCTACCTTCTCCAGTTTGTGGTAAGTATTGTCTCTTTCTCTTTGAATAAAGTTTGTAGACTTGGATGATAAAGTATCCTTTCATTTTTATTCTTTCGAAACTTCGTAAGTTTCATTTCCTTTATTGTCTTCTGTGATTCTTTTATAAAGCCCACTAAGTTATGATGGTAGGGCACACTATATTCTATTGAAAAGTAGTAAGGTACACAATATCTGTATGTTATACTTTCTGGAGAAAACTGTTGCTTCTATCTTAGCAATTTAGAATTAACTTATCAAATATCTTTGTTGACAGTACCAACGAACATATTAGTGCTTTTTTTTCCTGTCTGGTATAGTACACCTAGGACTGTATATAGTGGCTAAAGGCTGTTTTGTTTATTTTTGTATTTCTTACCAATGCTTCTACAATATAAATGCTTTTAATAGACGGCTTCGATTTGCATTAGACTTCATTATGTTCTTTGATATGATATGAAGGACTTCTGATGTAATATAATTATTTCTATTGGGTTTTCCTCTCTTGTCCAATTTCATGTTTTTCTTAATGTGAGATGTTACTTCTTGTCAAATTTGTTAAGAACATCTGTATGTACATCTTTTGTTTCTTTTGCTAGACTTGCTAAATATTCCCTTTGTGCCATTCTGTTGTAATCGGACCTGTATCATATAATTCAAGGTACGTGGATTCTTGAATCTTGTCTTGACATTTAAACTCAGATTTGAAATTCATAGAATTTGCTTCTTTATTCTGTTTTTGAGGTGAATGGAAGCTTCTATCTTGGCATTATATTAGTTTGTTCAAGACAGTAGCCACTAACATTGCCAAATAGCTTGGTGTTTTCCCTTTTGCGCAGTACTAAATTTGAGTATTTTGACTTGGCAAGGTAAAAGCCAGGATCTTTGTAACCTGCCAGAGTGTGGCTTTCATCTTCAGTCCCAAGTGCTTTGATTTGGTCATTACAAGGCGCTCGAAATGACTTGGTGGATAGGGGCGTCCAATTTCGGGGATGTCAGAGCAATGTGCCAATTGGAAGTTCATTCAAGTGCGTAAATGGTTTGTACCACGTGTTGCGTGTAAATTATTCTGACATCCAGTGCTAAATGAAGTATGTGATTATCTCCTAATCAGTGTTTGCTGTCACTTTCAGACATTATCAATGAAAAACTTAAAATGTATACATAGAGTGGATCAGATACGAAGTTGGTTCAGTTATACTAATTTGGGAGGTATGTAATCTGTATTTGTACCTATCAATGATTATTCAGTCACTTGTACCAAGTGTTGAGCATAAACCTAATCCTCCGAGTTGATTTCGTTTCTCTCAGGAGCATGAGCGATTCGGAATGCTTCAAGTGGTAGAATTTGCTGATTCCGACAAACTTTGTTCAGGGGTTTGAGTCTGCGGGTGTTTTTTCAGAGTTGACTAATGGTGCTGAAAAGCTTTTGCTTTTGAAAGATACGAAGGAAGCCAATGAAAATATAGATCGGTACATTAAAGCTTTCATCAAGTTGAAAAGCCATCTCAAGCTGTTGAAACATTTAGGCCCAATAGTTGTTTGGATGAGAAATCTGTAAGTTCAGAACAAAATAGTAAGTTCAAGTGACTTGTGGATCCTTATTTGAAGGTCGCGAAGATTTTGAAGCTCATGGAAAGACTTCACCTTATTACTCAAAACTTACCTCCACGTGAAAGGTCCTTATGCACGAATGCAAAGGTAAATGACAAGGGAACTCTAAGGTACGTTATATGACCATCTAATTTATTTTGAATAGTTATCTATCCCGTGTTTCCTTTACGCTGGTCTGTTTGTGACTTGAACCGGCAACCTTATACTTTGTTAGACGTGAATTGAGTGGTTCTTGATTAAACTTGTTACCCTGGATAACTTTGGGTGCGTTTGGATAGCAGATCGACATGGATAGCAGATAACTTTAGGTATTCTGAATAGTGCTACTTGCAAATCCACTCTGTATGCTTTGATTTGAAATGTAAGTTATTTATTATATCTTTGATTTCTATTTCTTCTGTCTTAGAACATTTTTTTTCCTATATTTTATCTCTACATATCTTTGGGTCGACTTTCTCGATATGAAGTTTTTTCGCTACATTTCTCTTTATAGAGTTTTCTCAACCTCTCTATATGAAGTTTATGTTATCATATTCTGTAACTTCATTTTTTGTATAATTCTATGTAAACACTGCTAAATATAAATAACGTTTAGTCCACGATTTTACGTATTGTATCTGTGTGGATCTAGCACTGTCTCGGGATCATGCCGATCGGCACTTCTGTTTTTTTTTTTTTTTCTTTTTTTTTCGTTGGGTTTTACAGATCCCTTCAATCAGCCACATCGATGTTCTATGTGGCAGTTAATTATACAATATATTTTTGGTATTACTTATAACTGTTGTATTTTACTATTTAGTTAATTTTTTTATTATTTGAAAGATAATATTAATATTTTAAAAATAAAAACTGTATGGATCGGCATGGTTGGCACGGCACGATCGGCCATCTCAAGTTTTTGATTTATCAAAACTCGGCACGGCACGTAAAACCTTGGTTTAGTTATGACAGCATAGCATGACCTACCAATATGATTTATACTCGGAAGCTTGTTTTGCATTAAGTAGAAGTAGTTTTTAATTGTTCAACCTTTGGCTTTATATTTACCCACATTATACTTGATCCTAATAGCAATGGAAAATTGAAAGCCTTCAACAATATTTTGCAATTCTTAAGTACGTTGCGGTTGGTCTGTCAATGCATAAGTGATAAGACTATTTGCTTCGAATTCAGGTTGTATTCCCGTTCAGCTTCATTTGACCTCTTTTGTCAGACTTAGCCCTTGTTTGAGCAAATTTTCTTAATTGTTGCTGAGTAAATATTCCGATTGTGTAACATATTTTTAACTTTCTATGTTTTTTGTACAATGAAGGTGAAGCGGTCGGCACAACTTCGGTAACAACTTGAACTTATGGAAAAGGCTCAGAAAGGTCAATCTTTTGTAATATTGCTTTTTTTTTTTTAAACTTATAATATCTGTGGATTACAATTATTTCCAGGCTTTATCACCGTACATGTCTTCTATATCATGAACGATAGTGTTAGGCTGTAACTTTTCTTTTTTAATATTGTGTTTTGCATTAGTCGAGTAAAAACGGAACAATCCACACCTTTGTTGAGCGTGTAAATCCCTTGTGGGATATGCTTCTTGTGATACGTTTGATAAGTTTTAAAAGGTCCGTGCAATATGCACTACGGTGACATTCTTAATTTAACTATCTTGTATTAGACATTTTAGATTACTGATTTTAAGAGTTTAATCCGTTTTGGGACCACTGGGACCACACTACCGGGAACGCCCTTTCATCAACACATATACGGGCTTGCCAACGGCTTTACGTGCTGACCAACAGCTGACCAACAAGACGTAATTAAGTCTTAAAACTGATAACCATAATTAGCTAGTTTGCATGAGGTAAAAACTACGCGGTGAATCCATGTAGTATTACTAAAACAGTGTATTGTATGTGAGCATAGGTCCTCTTTTTTTGTCAAGAAATTTCCTTACAAGGAGATAATTGGTCGTATGTTTATATTAAAACATTGTGGCATTTTGTATCATCTGCTTTTAGAAGCAAAGGGACGGGATAGCCACCTGGCCATAAATCTTGAGTTCATTTTGTATTCATTGGATAATGTCATATCATATATCCGTCTACCCTTCTCATTCCAGACACCTTCACATTAGCTAAATATCATACTCCCTGAGATATAAGGACTGGGCCAGAAATTAAGAGAATGTTTACATTTGATACTTTTCTGTTAAAGTTTCAGTTTTTTCAGCTACTTACTGCTCTAGAAACTGAAATCTAAATGATATGAATTGCCAACCTCAAGCGTTATTTTAATTTTACTTTTTATTTTCTATTTTTACTAGTTAGAGAAGATACACATGAGATTTTATTAAAAGCAAGGTCTCTAAACGCTAACAATTGATTTTTTTTAATTTTTATTCTTTTTTAGCTATGCAGAGCACCTGATAAAATCTCTATAATGCACCAAAGTTCTCTAAAGGAAGTTAGTAATCTCAATGATCTTGTTGCTTTTTTTTTTTATTTTAGTGGTACTTGTAACTAGAAGTATTAATGAATTATTCTAGGTTAAATCTTCTAGAATGGCTGAAGTTGAGAAAGAGATAGTAGCTGCAGAATACTCCTTGACATGCGATAAAATTGCAATATTCAAGGACAAAGTGAGATGCAATTTATTGCCGAAGGTTTTCAAACTCTTTCTTGCAATATTTATAGTTCATGTCACGCCTTGACCTACCACGAGCCCCGGAAGTCGGGTAGCGCAGGGTCTAGGTGAGGACTCTGGTGCGCAGATTGCGTAGGTATCGGTCGACTGGTATTAGATTTCGGTCGACCGATTGTCGCGGATCACACGCAGATTGAGCCGGAATCGGGCTTGCGTGCGAGTCCGGACGACCCGTCCTGCACGACGAGGACGTTGTGTCCTATGGTGGGGGGATTGTGAGGACCCCGGAAGTCGGGCAGCGCAAGTTCTAAGTGAGGACCCCGGTGCGCAAAACCCTCTATTCATTCACTTAATTGTCGATTCTTTGACTATGTTGGGTGTGCGGTCACCCTGTCAAGAATAGGATCCTTTTGATAAGAAAGAAACTAGTCATAGCCCCTATTGAATTAGGTAAAGATGGTTGCAGTGGTCAAGGTGTTAGGTGCTAGGCTCGACTTTAGGCACGTCTTGAGTTTCTGATTTACCGAAATTTAGGTGCCGGTCTCAAGTTTATATTTAATACTTTTTTGCTAAAAAGTTTCACTTTTTTCAGCTACTTATTGCACTACATACTGAAATCTAGATGATATGAATTGCCAACCTAAAGCATTATTTTAATTTCACTATTCATTTTCTATTTTTAATAGTTAGAGAAGATACACATTACACTTTAGATTGATAGGTTTAAAAGATCTATGCAGATGTGCTATGTTGACACACTTAGTTTAACTACTACTTGAATTTTAGCAAAATAGGGATAGGATTACGATCCTATTAAGATGAGGTAAGGAGTGTTGTATATTGTTGTCCTTCCATTGAAAATGCTGCATGTTTTCCTCCCAACTTCTTTTCCCACTGCCATTTGTCACTTGGGAATTGTTCTATCTTCAAAATCATGTGTATTGGTGTAACTTTGTATTGTCCTGATCCTAAATTTCTCTTGGATATGGGGGCCAGTTGCTGATAACTTCCAATGGAGTGATGTATGCTCGGTGAAGGTAAGTATCTAATTGCAACTACAAACCTTTAATACACTGGAAAATTTGAATCTAATTTCATTTATCTAAACTAGATAAATGCATATTGACATTCTAAAGGTTATACAAAACTACGTCATTGGTCAAGCATCAACAACAAAAGAGTTTCCCTATTCACAAATCTTTTGTGCTGCCTTATGCATGTAATTGCCGGTTTTGACATTCATGTAAACATTTTGAAAGGGCTATATAGTTCACATAGTTCTACCATGATAACAGATTTTATGTTTTTTGATAAAAAGAAACTTTTTTAAGCCAATTTAATGCAATTGGACAAAAAAATATAATAGTTACTTTGCTTAGGAAGATATGATGACATCTAACAGTCATATGTTGATAACATAGTTCGACGTTTCGGTCGGCACGCCTTGTGCCGACCGAAACGTCTCTGTGCCAACAGATGTCGGCACGGCACGGTCGGCACGATCGAATTTATTTTTTTTTAGTAAGGGAGAATTGTTCATCTTTCTCGAATGAAGAAGATAACGGTGCTTTTTTTGCATCCATGCTCTTAATTTTTTTTAAGTTTTTTTTTTTGAAATTGACAATCCTTAAAAAATATTAAAATATTAAAATATAAAAAAATTATTTTATTATCGGCATAGTCGAAACGACACGATCAGCACGGTCGGCACGTCTCGAGTTTGGAGTTTACCGAAACTCGAAACGGCACGGCACGGTACGGTAAACCTTGGTTGATAAAGACTTTTTCTATTTTGGTGGATACCTTTGCTCCCATTTTTGCGGATAACCTTGAAGTGGGCTTAATTATCAGGTCCGAAAAGGTGTTGTTCCGCATCTTTTGAAGAAATCTTATCAATAGGGTTCATGGTAAAGAAAACATCGAGGAGGTTGATGCCTTCGACATGCGATAAATCGCAAAATTCAAGTAGAAGGTAAGATTCATTTATTGCCAAGGGTGTTTAACCTCTTTCTTGCAATATTTATAGTTCACTTTCTTGCAATTGAGTGTCCAAGGTTTTTGTTAAGATGCAGATGACTGGAGGGATGCACAAGCCTTGAATTTTCATTGGAACAAAATCATAAACGTTAAAAATTACTTATTTTCTTTCTTCATGGCTAATTAGAGACGTAACTCATAATCCAAGTGTTTTTTGTCAGTGATACGTTTGATAAGTTTTAAAAGGTCCAAGCAATATGCACTACGGTGACATTCTTAATTTAACTATCTTGAATTTTAGCAAAATAGGGATAGGATTACGATACTGTTAAGATGAGGGATATGACTCATAGTTGGGTAAAGACTTTCTGAATTGATTAGAAAAAAGGAGTGGCTTTTCATTATTGTCCTTCCGTTGAAATAAAATGCTGCATGTTTGTCTCCCAACTTCATTTCCCAGGGTCATTTGCCACTTTCCTCCATTAGCCCTCCTTTATTCAGTCACTTAATTGTAGACTTTTTAACTATGTTGCGTGTGCGGTCACTCTGTCAATAATAGGATTCGTTTGATAAGAAAGAAACTAGTCATCGCGCCCCTATTGAATTAGGGAAGGACGGTTGCGGCGGTCAAAGTATTAGGTGCCGGAGGGCACGTGCCAGATCCTGGCTGGCATGGAAGACCGGTGCCGTCCGAGCCGACCGGCACCGTACGGCAAGACATTGTTTATTGAAAAAAATAAAAAAAAAAGAAGAGAGGAGCCACCCTCGGCACGGCACGATCGGCACGTCTCGAGTTTGGAATTTACTGAAACTCATCACGAGAAGGCACCTTAAACCTTGGCCAGCACATATGCTACTATACATGTTTTGTTTGTATGGCTTGTTTCGAGCTAGTTTATGTTTAGCTGCCCTTGCATTTAATCGTGTCGTGCTCCTGTATTTGCTGCTACATTAGTCACTGCATGTTTTTTGCTTAAGCATGCAGAATACAAATACTGAAGCTCTTGGACTCATAAGCCGGTTTGCCTCATCCCAAGCAGCTGAAGATTTGATACCGGTGATGAACTGGCTCATAAAGCAATTTTAAGTCCTTTTGTTTTGTGGAAAATCATATAGTGAGGCCCTCTACGTAGCTCACTTGAATTATGAGAATGCATCTCAGAAAGAGTGCCATGATATTCTTAACTCCGTTGGAGAAGTCCTTGGGTCTGCTTTACGGAAAGGTCAGCTTTTTTATTATAATGCTGATAATATGAGTTTTTCATCTGGTGAAGTAATTCCTCAGGTTGATGGATAAACGAGTGATAATTCCAGAGAATCTAAGATATCATATATTTGTCACCTTCATATAATTCTAGGAATGTTGAAAGCGAGAAAAGTCACCTTCATCATAAAAGTGTCAGCCTGTAGCATAATAGCAAGCGAAAACATACTTCTTTGTGGGGTTCTCTGCATTTTGAAAATGAAGGTCGGGATTTCTCTAGGTATTAAATCAAAGCGTGTTAGTGAGTTGAAGGATAGACATAGTTTTGAATTTTTTAATGAATAGGAGGTGAGACTGGTTTTTGAAAGTTGGTGTAGCACCAACTGCGTGGGAAAGTGAAAGGAATATAATCACAGAGCGTTCAGTAAGAGATCTAGTGAGGAGAAAGCTATTCTTTCATCTGCAGAGATCTGAATGTGACAGGCAACCTGTTAAGGAACTGTCTGAGAGCAATTTTCGTGGGCAAGTAGAACTTTCTTCTGAGCAGGAATCTGATGTTAAGGATGGGAACAGAAGCAGGGCGATGCAGCTATCTCACCACTCTCTTCATGCGTATCCATGCAAAAAAACATGGTTTCTGCAAATGGAAACCTCGTAAAGATAGCTAGCTTCCTTTTTAGAAGACTTTCGGGATTCTCTGCTTGCTTTAGTGGACGAATGTCTTGCGCAGAACTTGCAGATAGTATCTTCCAATGAGGTCGTAGAACTCTTGAAGCAGCAATATGGTAAATACGCATGAGCAAATGGAATGCTGCACGGGTTGTTTATGGTGATACTGACAGGTATAGTACTTTTGGTTATTTTATTAGCGTTTATATTTGAAGTGACAATGGTCATTATTCGAAGCATGTTTGTGTTGCTTAGAGGATGCATAGTCGAGGAGGCATTCAGGATAGAAATGAAATTGCATCATCTATAACTTCGATGAATCCTTCTCCAATCACTCTGAGGACATGTTTCATCTGATGACATTCATGCATATTGGTTTTCTTATGGCTGTTAACTTTGGGCTTGACCTCACAAATAATGTTGCTTATAACTTTTGGCTATTTTCTATTATCTTATTGTTTAAGTTGTATGACTCCGTTTTCATAGATGAAGTTGGAACATGCACTTGTGGGATGTAGAAGTTTGAACATGCTGTAATATCGTTATTTCTATTGTCTTTTGCTCTCTCTTGTCCAGTTTCATCTTTCTCTTAATGTCAGACGTTTCTTCTTGTCAAATTTGTTAAAAGCATGCTTATGTACATGTTTTGTTTCTTCTGCTGGACCTGCTGATGCTGTTGTTATTCACATGTCTTTTCAATAGATGGAAAACATTTCTTTTGTACTATTTTGTTGTAATCCGACCTGTATCATATAATTCAAGGTATTCGATTCTTGATCCATGTCTTGACAGCTTAATCTCAAATTAGAAATTCGAAGAACTTGCATATTTATTCTGTTCTTGAGGTATATGAAAGCCTCTATTTGTTGGCTTTCTATTAGTTTGTTCAAGTAAGCAGTAGTCACTAACATTTGACGAATAGCTTGAAGGTAAAAGCCTGGATTTCTGTAAGTATGCCAGAGTGTGGCTTTCATCTTCAGTCCCAAGTGCTTTGATTTGGTCATTACAAGTGCTCGAAATGATGACTTGGCAGATAGGGGCGTCCAACTTCCGGGACGTCTGAGCATGTGCCAATTGGAAGTTGATTCAAGTGTGGTTGTTTTCATTGCGGTGACTTATAGCATTTTATCTTAACAGACCTCCTATTTGATTCACCTTGGCACTCATCTAAACTTGAGCAAAGATGAAGGTTTTCATTCTCTACTGGGACAATCAATTAGTCAAGCGGAAAGTGCACATGAACAAGATGAGACAAAGTCATAATGTTTCACTAAAGATTCTTCTCTTTTTAACTCTCAGTTAAAGCCATGCTCAGAAAACAGAAGCAATAGAAAGGATGAAGAAACCTCTCCTTATTTTACTTGTGACAAGTTGGAAGAATATAATAGGCAACAACATTATGAAAGCAATAAGTAGGTGCGTCCGACTTTCGGGACGTCAGGGCATGTGCCAACTGGAAGTTGATTCAAGTGTAGATGGTCCGTGCCACGTGTTGAACATAAAATTTTCTGGCATGTTGTGCTAAATTATTTATGTTATTAGTAAACTCTCTCTTTAGACGTTATTAATAAAAAACTTAAAATGTATACATCACTTTCTCAGACTGGATCAAATATGAAGTTGGATCAGTCACTTATACCAATTTGGGAGGTATGTGATCTATATTTGTACTTATCGATGTTGTTCTGTCACTTATACCATCTGTTGAGCGAAAACTTAATCCTCCATGTTGGTTTCGTTTCTCATAGGAGCATTTGAGAGATTGGGAATACTTGAAGTGGTAGAATTTGCTGATCCCAACAACCTTGTCCTGCCTATGTTCATCCAAACTTCATTCTGGGGTTTGAGTCTGCGGATGTTTTGTCAGAGTTGACTAAAGGAGATGAATAGCTTTTTGCTTTCTTAAAATTACGAAGGAAGCCAATCAAAAGATAAATCCAGTACATTCAAGCTTTCTTCGCGATTGAAAAGCCATGTCAAGCTGTTGAAACTGTCAGGCGAAATAGTTGTTTGGTTGAGAAATCTATACATCCATAATGAACTAGTAATGTTCAAGTGACTTGTATATCATTATTTGAGGGTCGTGAAGATTTTGAAGCTCGTGCAAAGGTTATCCCTGGATTTCAAGATTTGCACCCTATTACTTAAAAACTTATCACCATGTGAAAGGGCCTTATGCACGGATGCGAAGGTACGAAGGAAACCTAAAAGTAAGTTTTATGACCATCTGGTTTATTGTTTTGAATTGTTAGCTATCCCGTGTTTCTTTTAGGCTATTCTAATTGTTACTTGAACTGGCGTTACACTTTGTTGATTAAACTGGGTTGGTTCTTGTATACTTATTTCCTGGTATTGCGTGTGTTTTGGGTAGCAGGTAGACGATGTATTCTTGATTGATATTGACGGGTAGAGGTCATTCTCTTGATTCTTTTGAATACTGCTACTGTGTAATATACTCCAATGCTTTGATTTGAAATGTTATTTCTTGTATCTTTGATTTTCTATTTCTATTGTCTTAAAAGAAATTTCTGTCTGATTTTTTCTCTACATTTCTGTGTAGAATTTTCTCGACCATCTCTACATGAAGTTTCTTCTCTACATTTCTCTGTGTAAAGCTTTCTTAAATTTCTCTATAGAAGTTTCTGTTTTCATATCTGTAAGTTCATTTTCGTATAATTCTTTTTCTATATTCATAAAAATAAATCATGTTTAGTCATCTTGTATAAAATGTTATATTGTTTGGAAGATATTCCATCATATAAAACAATACACTAAGCTCTTTGTAATGTCTAAGTTATGAAGATTATTCAACATAACTGAACCATGGTTTTGCGTGCCGAATCCATGAGGGTCCGACACTGACTCAGTGCCGAGCTGCTTGTGCCGGTTGGCACATAATTTTTTTTTATATATTTTTTGTTTTATTTGTTTTGTTTTGGATTTTACAGATTTCTTCAATTAGCCACATTGACAATCTATGTGGCGTGAATTATGTACGACATGCTTCTTTCTTAGCAGTTTAATTAACTGTACAAATATCTTTGTTGACAGTACTAGTAAACATGTTAGTACATTCCTTTTGCATTCATTGCAGTCAATTCCTTTATTATCTTCTGTGATCATTATATGTTCTGTTACAAGCACACTCAATTTGGATGGTAGGGCACACTATATTTATTTCAAAGTCATAAGGTAAACAATGTCTGTATGTTTTAGTTTTTGGAGAAAAACTGTTGCTTCTTTCTTAGCAGTTTAATTAACTATTCAAAATATCTTTGTTGACAGTAGTAGCAAACATGTTAGTGCATTCCTTTCTAGTATAGTGCACCTAGGACTGTGTATGGTGGTTAGAGTCTGTTTTGTTTCGTTTTATGTTTCTTTCAGATGCTTCTACAATATAAATGCTTTTAATATAGCTTCAATGAACCTTGCTAAGGGGTGGAACCTCCTTTTCTCTCCAACAAAGACAGATTCAATGTGCACTAGACCTCATTATGTTCTTTGATCTGATATGAAGGACTTCTGTTGCAATGTTGTTATTTCTATTGGGTATTCCTCTCTCTTTTCCAAGTGTTCATCTTGATCCTTTCATGAGTGTGATGATGTTATTAGTCTGTTACAAAGTTTGTTGTAAAAGCGAGTGATATGTACATGTGTTTGTTTCTTCTGTTACACCTGGTAATGCTGTTGGTATTCACATGTCTTTTCGATAGATACAAAACATTTCCTTTGTTCCATACTATTATAATCGGACTTGCATCATATAATTCAAGATTCTTGATGTATGTCTCGACAGTTTAAATGCAAATCAGAAATTCAAAAACTTTGCTTATTTATTCTATTCTTGAGGTGGATGAGAGCTTCTATCTTGGCATTATATTAGTTTGTTCAAAACGGTAGTCACTAACATTACCAAATAGCTTGGTGATTTCTCTTTTATGCAGTACTAAATTTGAGTATTTTGACTTGGAAAAGGTAAAAGCTAAGATCTTTGGTAATGACTAGGGCTCGAAATGATGGCTGGGTGCTCCGAGAAGATACACATTACATTTTAGTATTGATTTTATTATAAGCGAGGTCTTTAAAAGCTAATAACTGTTTTTTTTTTTTTTTTTTTTCTTTTTGGTTGTGCAGAGGACTTGCATAAAATCTCTATGATGCACCAAAGTTCTCTAAATGACGTTAGTAATCTCAATGATCGAACTGTTTTTTTTTAATGTTATTTATATCTAAATGTATGCAATATTGAGTTTATTACTATAAGGTTGAAATCTTCTTAAAAAGGCTGAGTCGAGAAAGAGATACTAGATGCAGAATACTCCTTGACATGCGACAAAATCTTTTTTCTTTTTTGTGCTATCTTATATATCTTCATGTGAAATAGACACATCTTACGACTATTGAATATGGTTTAACTTTTAGTTATGCTTGGAGGTGTTAGAACATTAACATACAAAGTATATACTAAAATAGTTAATTTAATTTCTGGACTTATTATTAGTATTTTCCAGCCAGACTCATGTATCCTCGAAAGATCACCTTGTTGTAGGCTACAAATACTTCCACTGATTCCCTGCAGAAGTAAGTTAAAGAAAATTTTGAATAGTCGGTGGCTATCAGTCTGGAAAGAACAATGCAGCATAGTTGTTGACATTTACTTAGGAAAACTTTACAAGAGTTAATATGATACATTTTTATCGTGCGTGAAATAACAGCGCAAGGTATGACTCGAACTTCTTAGTTAATTTAAAATTAGATAATACAAGTTGGATTGTGTTGAATTTCCAATTATCGTCAATTTATAATATTAACTATGCAAATCTATTTCATCACCAAAGGATTAATATTTTGACAAAGTTTGACCTACAATATTGTTAATGTTTTGAACTTTTCATCATGTACCCTGATCGAGTAGCTTGCTTTTATCATACCATTATATCGACATGTAGATTCGGTTTTATGCTACTTGCTTAATGTTGAAATTTGTTTTTCTTTTGTTTTTTTTTTTTTTAAATATATATCTTAATAGTGTTTAAACATATTAACCATATCTACGGTGTATACTATTGGTCCAGGATAGTTAATATGCCTACTTTGTGAACAAGGATAGATAGTTCCCTAAATAGCACTCTATCAGGAGGAGTGAGTGGTTGCGAGCTTGTCCACTATGGTGATAAAGGATAGGCATTTCACTCGTAATATACCTACTTTGTGAACAAGGATAGATAGTTGCCTAAATAGCACTCTACAGGAGGAATGAGTGGTTGCGAGCTTGCTCTACTGAAGCCCGGATTTTCTTTTTCTTTATAATTGTGAGTGCCCCGGATTTCTGTTCTTTGTTAGAATGAATTTTGATGCAGAAGTCAACGAATTTCTACATACATAGGATTTTTCCTAAATGCATTCATACTGTAGACGTGGTACATGTGTTTCTTTTCAGCCATGTTTCAGATCCTTAATGACGGACGGAATTAGGTAAGATAGAAGACTATTAAGGTAAGTTTAACATGTCAGCTGACTTTATGTTTATCTTTTTTTAAATGCTTCTGTTATCTTATATCTTTTAGATTACCGATTATTAGTCAAGGGTGTGTTGTTTATGGCGTTATTCCTCAAGCTGCTCACAATTTTGTTGTTATACCATTTCGGTGGCATCTTGAGGTTGTCTTGTTTTTCTATTGGAATTATCATTGTAGAAGATAGAGTAATCGATCGACATATGTATGTCACCATCGTGCCATGTTTTGTAGGGTTCACACTTTTCTGGTATATATAGGAAAGTGTAGTTAAAGTCGTTAAAGTGGGTTAAGGTTCCAAAAAATAGTGGAGAAAGTGTAGAGGAGCAGCCTGTTGAAGCTTTAAAGGTACTTAAATATGGAGATGTCCTCGCTGATGCTGGGAGAAAGCTGGTTTCCTATTTGATCTTTTCTTTTATATAGACTTCAACTTGATTGGTTTTTACATGCTTTCGCTAGTATCTCTATCTGAATATTTTTTCATTAGTAGAATGGTAATTGAAAATGAAGTTTTTGTTTCCTTCTCTCTTTTATTTGACCGTAAACTCAGTTTTGATCAATTTCGTGTTTTTGCATTTGGTCAATCTGTGACTGCTTGATTGCTTTCTATTCATCTGGATTCCCATTTCGAAAAGCTGAGGCATATGCTACTTTACGCAAGTGAGATTCGTACTCTCCGTGTTTTGTATATACCGCACACCATTTAGCACTTTGTTGAATAGCCAAGATGCATGATCAAGGATTTACTTGGAATAATTTTGTGATGGTCTATCAGTTTGACGGGCAAATATAGATACCGATGAGGATTTGGTGAACTTGTAGCTTGGAAAAGGCTTTGTTATTGTTGTTGGTTTCATAATTTTAAAATTATATTATAGTTATTGCACGTGTTTTTGTGTCCAATCCAATTACTCGAGTAAACATCTAATCCAAGCTGCTACCGGCGCCTAGTTTGGAAGTAGGTGCATGCGGCGGTTATGAACACGTCGTGATGGTCTATCTGTTCTTCTCTATGATTTGAGATGATGGGGTATTCTCTAAACAGCCCTTTAGTTCCATTGTTTGTCGTTTGACCAATAGCAGGTTTTCTATAGGAGAAAGGGATATGCAAATAGTTTGTTGGTATTGGATATTTTCAGGTTGATTTTTGCTTCCCTCCCTTTATTCGTGGATTCTGTTATGCATGCATAAATTTATGCATAGTCTGCATATATACATTGTACGTTGATTTTTACTAATATGTATATCACCCCCTTATCTTGTATTGTTCTTTGCAGACGATACGATATAAACCAAATTCCAGTTTTCCATGATTCTTGCAAGTAAGACATCTTCTTGTTCTTCCTTGTAATACTAACCTGACAATTTTATAATGTGCTTCATCCATGCAATTATTGTTAAGGACAATCATGTGGCAGTTCCAACTATTTTTGGCACGGTGGCCAAAAATCAGCCATGCCGACCAAAAAATAAAAAGACAAAAAGTGAATAAAAAAGCGTTGCACATAGCTTCGGTAATGTATGCCAACGCCGAGGAGGCTGTTGGAGCATGTTTAAGATTTTTAGTAATTAAAGAAAAATTAATTTTTGTTCAGTTTGCCATGCATCCAATTCATGAAAAGTGTTTTGCCTTGTGTTAGTTGTGTTATCTTATAAGTATACCATTGGACCATTGGTTGATAATATGGTATGTTTTATAATTATAATGCATAACTAATTTTTAGGAAGAGCATCTCTTTTATTTATATCGTAATTGTAAAATTCAAATAATTATGGGATGGAAAGGCCCTAATCTTGGGTTTAAGATAACCAGCAAGGTTCCATACAAGACTGTAGTTAAAGGTACTTCCTCATTCTGAAGAACCTAGGATATCGTTCTTTGACTACTATCTCACACTATTGCTTTTTATTCTAATCAGAAATTTTTTTGGCAGCTCATAGTGCTGTTGTCTTGAAGGCTGAGAGTATGGCTGACAAGAATGAGTGGGTTAATAAGATCAGAAATGTTATGCAACCTTCTAGGGGAGTCGGCAAGGGAGTGGCACCTGGTGAAGCTGTCTCCTCCATGAGGCAAAGCCTTTCAGATGGTTCTTTAGTAAGTAGTTAAAATGAATTATTGCAGAAGGATGTGAATTGCTGCTCCTTCTGAACGACAAGCTTAATCTTGGTGTTAGAAGTTTGAGCTATTTAACTCTATATTTTGATCAACAGATTTCTTGTATTCTTATTATTTAGACAATTCTGCTGTTCTTGTAGTTGTTCTTATGATTCTTTTTAATGTGATCTAATGAGCTGTAGGACACAATGGCTAGAAGACCTGCTGATCCAGAAGAAGAGCTAAGGTGGATGGCACAAGAAGTTCGTGGTTATGTAGAAGCTGTTTTAAACAGTCTTGCAGCAAATGTTCCAAAGGTAAGAGAGGATTCGGACTTTTCCTTTTAGAGTAGGCAGCTTAGACATATCTTACTTTTCAAACTTGCTAGAAGCAGGCAGTATGCTTTGTCAAGTGGAGAAAGCCAAAGGAAGATATGCTGAATCAGTTATACAGCCTCCTATAAGGTTGAGTTGGGTTTTCTGCAGTAGTTTCCCTAAGATATCTCCTTCAATCGCCTGCCTAACTTATACCTATCTAGAAAAGTAACTTAACAAGTCGAGAAATTTCTTTGTCATTGTGGTGCTTGTATGATTGTTGAATACATATGAGCTCCGTTTATGTCCATTAATAGCTTCCCTACACGTGATATGCACTATAGTCCTTGTGCTGGACTGCTGACTTGTCCAGCCCGTTTTAGTCGTACAAGTCATATTATCTCCAGTTTGTGGTGAACTGTGATTTTGTGGTCTGTTCTTCATTTCCAACAGCCCTAAACTGTTGACATAGTTTTAGTTTCAATCTGGATTGATATGTAGGTTTCCGATGTTAACTTAAATCGCTTTCAGTTTTTTTTTCTTTTTGGGGTATGGGGCTCATTCCTAAACTCATTCAGACCATGGATGTCCTTTATTCAGTAACCAGTCTAAGCATGCCAAGCTATGATCCCTATTGTTTTTTGAAATGTTTTTTTGGTCTTCTTGTTTTAGAAGGCAAGCCTGCAGAATGGTTGCACTTTATTGAGTTGTTGCTCAGAATTTACTTTCTGGTTCCATGTCTAGTGGCCAGAGCACCGCAAGGATCGAGGAGTTGCTCAAAGAGGACCACAATGTCAAACGCAAGAGGGAACGGTTCCAGAGGCAGCCATCGCTTCTTTCAAAGCTGACTCGTCAATTAAGTATTCACGACAATCGTGCTGCTGCTGCTAGTTGGTCCAATAGAAATGCAGGAGCCGGTGAGTTTATGTTGGTTTAACGTATCAGTTAATATCATGGTTTGGTTTATTGATTTACTTAATGGAAAATTTTTCCTAGCCATTAATGAGTAGAAATTGTTGAGTGGCCTAAATTACTGTAGGCTATGACATAACCAGCAATGACATCAAGATTCGGTTGTGGTTGTATGTGCTTGCCATGGTGGACTTCAACCACCTAATGAATGAACACTCTGAAAAGTGGTATGTAAAGGAAGTGAAGTTAGTTATGATAGATATCAAGTTTCATATTAACAAATGCATAAAATAGTATGGCAATTCTCGCCAGTTAAACTGGCGAGCGCGCTCTCGCCAGTTTAAGAGGCGAGAGCGCTCTCGCCAGTCTAACTGGCGAGAGTAGTCTAATGGTAATAACACTGCACAGTCAATCAATAGGTCTCGGATTCTAATCTCTGCATCACCACATATTTTATTCTTATTAATGCTTTCTTTCTTATTATCAATTATTTTTTCAAATTTAAAATTCTTTTGCTAATTTTATTTTTTAAAAACTTCTATATTTGTTAAGTTTGCTTTTCAAAACTCAAATATTTTTTTTTTAAATTTAATTTCAAATATTAAAATTTTAAATTTTATAATTTGATTTCACGTTTTTAATTCAAAATTCAAATTCTAATATTCAAATTACACCTTTTAAATTCTGAAAATCAAGATTTAAATTTAGTATTTAAATATTTAAAATTTAAAGCTGAAAAATTAATAAATACTGCACTATAGGATTAATATCAAATTTTAAAATTAAAATTCTCAAATTACCACATTCAAAATATCGGAATATGAATTTTAAAATTAAAATATTTAAAATTTGAAAAAATTAATATTTTTAAAAATTTGAAAAATTATATTTTTTAAATTTAATATTTGAGATTTTAATTTCATGAAAAAATTTTTGTTTGTTTATTTAATTCCATCATGTAAATATTTTAAATTTCTTATATTAATCTAATTTCAAAGTTAAATTTAACCTCAATTTTTAAACACATACACCCAGAATTTTTTTTAATTTAAAATTATTTAAAATAAAAATACGAAAATAAAATTAATTTTAAATTATTTAAAAATAAAACCCACTCGCCAGTGTAACTGGCGAGTGGGTGCCACACTGGCAACGCGTATCTATCCGCTGCCAGCGTGGCAACTCTCGCCAGTTTAAGAGGCGAGAGCACTCTCGCCGGTCTAACTGGCGAGAGTAGCCTAGTGGTAATCAAACTGCACAGTCAATCAATAGGTTTAGGGTTCTAATCTCTGCATCATCACACATTTTATTTTATTATTGCTTTCTTTTTTGTCATCAATTATTTTTTCAAATTCAAAATTCTTTTGCTAATTTTATATTTTTAAAACTTCTATATTTGTTAAGTTTGCTTTTCTAACACTCAAATATTTATTTTTAATTTAATTTCAGATATTAAAATTTCAAATTTTCTACTTTAATTTCAAATTTTTAAGTTTAAAAATCAAATTACACCTTCTAAATTCCAAAGATCAATATTTAAATTTAGTAAGTAAATATTTGAAATTTAAGAAGTTGAAAATTAAATTTAAGTCTTCAAATTAAATACTAAACTATGGGATTAATATTAAATCTTAATTAAAATTCTCAAATTACACATTCAAAATAATGGAATTTGAATTTAAAATTTAAAAAATTGAGGTTAAATTTAACTTTGAAATTAGATTAAATATAAGAAATTTAAATTTTACATGATGGGATTAAATAAAAACAAAAATTTTCTTGAAATTAAAATCTCAAATATTAAATTTAAAAAATATAATTTTTCAAATTTTTAAAAATATTAATTTTTTCAAATTTTAAATATTTTAATTTTAAAATTCATATTCCGATATTTTGAATGTGGTAATTTGAGAATTTTAATTTTAAAATTTGATATTAATCCTATAGTGCAGTATTTATTAATTTTTCAGCTTTAAATTTTAAATATTTAAATACTAAATTTAAATCTTGATTTTCAGAATTTAAAAGGTGTAATTTGAATATTAGAATTTGAATTTTGAATTAAAAACGTGAAATCAAATTATAAAAATTAAAAATTTTAATATGAAAATTAAATTTAAAAAAAAATATTTGAGTTTTGAAAAGAAATAACTTAACAAACTATAGAAGTTTTTAAAAAAATAAAATTAGCAAAAGAATTTAAATTGAAAAAAATAATTGAATAATAAGATAAAGCATTAAATAAGAATAAAATATGTGGGATGCAGAGATTAGAATCCGAGACCTATGATGAACTTGCAAGTGTTATTACCATTAACTACTCTGCCAGTTAGACTGGCGAGAGCG
The DNA here is from genome assembly GCA_002076135.1 of Xerophyta viscosa. Taxonomy (NCBI): domain Eukaryota; kingdom Viridiplantae; phylum Streptophyta; class Magnoliopsida; order Pandanales; family Velloziaceae; genus Xerophyta; species Xerophyta viscosa. The sequence goes on along the minus strand of MJHO01000318.1, from coordinate 74,959 downwards.
CTCTCGCCTCTTAAACTGGCGAGAGCGCGCTCGCCAGTTTAACTGGCGAGAATTGCCACGCTGGCAGCCAATAGATACGCGCTGCAAGCGTGGCACCCACTCACCAGTTAGACTAGCGAGTGGGTTTTATTTTTAAAAAAATTTAAAATTAGTTTTATTTTTGTATTTTTTATTTTAAATAATTTTAAATTAAAAAAAAATTCTACACACCCACATATTACATATATTTGATATAGATTTTTCTTACGTACTGGTGTTATGAAGGGGATGACAACAATATAATGATATACTATCCTAGCTCAGCTGGTGGTGGATTGAAGGAATTAGTCCATAAGGTAGTTGGGATAGGCTCATCTACATACATGTATATGTATTTACTTAGCTTTTTATACTGCCTAACATTATTATCTTACTGTGAGTTTTTTTGGTAATTTGTACCCAATTTGGGGATTCGCTACACTTGTTCTTTGTAATATTTTTCTTTAGGAAATTATGTGTAGACTTCGCTGCAAAGAAGTTTCCTTACGATACACCAACTGAAGACGGTTATTTAACATATTGTGAAATCAAATGGAGAACTGGACAGGTTATATTTTATTTCGATTATTCGAAAACGAACTTTTCTATGAGCAAGAATTGCAAGGGAAATGCACCAGGATTTGTTTAAAGTTGATGCTCATGTATTTTGAGGTTCATGTATTCTCAAGTTGATGTTTGGCACAAAATCCTTTGTTTTTCATATAGTTAAGAAACAACCCATGCATTTCAGTAATAAGGAATGAAAGATCTATTTTCTCTTTTCTATGAAAGATTTCACTGTGTTTCTTTTTGGTAGATGGGCCGACATTGCTGCATATCTGGTTCCTTTGTAAAACATATGGGATTTGTGCATGTTAAGACATTTTCTTGTGTTTATGATAACATATCTAGAATCTTTATCCTGATCTCCAATCCCTATCTATTCTTTGTTCTGACACCTTGATTGGATGTCTTGCTTATGTCAAATTGGTTGGTAATAGATCTAGTGAGTTCCATCCAGAGGTTAGAAGAGTGAGACGTGAAGAATCTTAATCTTTGAAGAGTTAATGCTTTCAGTGGTGCACAAATGTTAAGGTTTCTATCTGGAACCTTTATTTGTCTATCTTGATTTTGAGAATAATTATAAATCTATTTTCTTGTTTGTGCTATCTTATATATCTGCATGTGAAATAGACACATCTTACGACTATTGAATATGGTTTAACTTTTAGTAGTCGGACAGGGTTGTAGGGGGGAGAAAAAAACATTAACATACCAAGTATATACTAAAATAGTTAATTTAATTTCTGCACTTATTATTAGTATTTTCCAGCCAGATTCATGTATCCTCGAAAGATCACCTTGTTGTAGGCTACAAATACTTCCACTGATTCCCTGCAGAAGTAAGTTAAAGAAAATTTTGAATAGTCGGTGGCTATCAGTCTTGAAAGAACAATGCAGCATAGTTGTTGACATTTACTTAGGAAAACTTTACAAGAGTTAATATGCTACATATTTATCGTGCGAGAAATAACAAGACAAGGTATGACTCGAACTTCTTTAGATAATACAAGTTGGATTTTGTTGAATTTCCGATTATTACCTATGCAAATCTATTTCATGACCAAAGGATTTAATATTTTGACATAGTTTGACCTACTATGTTGTTAATTGTTTTGAACTTTCAGCATGTTAACCCTTGATCGAGTAGGCTTGCTTTTATCATTACCATTATATAGACATGTAGAATTTCGGTTTTTATGCTACATGGAAATCTTAATGTTGAAATTTGTTTTTTTTTTTTTTTTTTTTTTGTATATCTGAATAGTGTTTAAACATATTAACCATATATATGGTGTATACTATTGGTCCAGTATATGCACATGCTGAATCACATAAATCACCAGTAGTTGATGGAGTTGTTATGAGAAGTCCTAATGGGAAAGAGGTCAATACCTGATTCTTCGTACTTCTTCTGGTTAAACAAGAGCTTCTTGGGTCTTTCTGGAAACTTTGTTGTGGATTTTTGTCGAATCTTATGATTATACGTTAAATCAATTTCTAAAATGATGCTGCTCAACACGCACATCTGTTTGTGATATATATGGACCTGGGACATATTTGTTTGGATCTCAGAGCTTATGCTTAGCGATGACAAACTGCTGTTCAGTCCTACGTTGATAACTCTTAGGTATAAGCCATTTATAAAGAATTTAAAATAGTTAAGACTTTTTTATTATTGCTTAGCATAACTAATGCAGTTTTTTTAACTTCTCCTATGATGCTTGATATACTATTAACTTGCTATTTCTTCCTTTTGCTAGTTGATTAGGTAATTCAGTGTTATTGATTCCTACAGAAAAGCAAATGGCACAAAATGTTTGTTTAGCTTTTAGGCAACTGGTTTCTTTTTTAGATTTCTCTTTTTTCCAATGTAAACTTGATGGCATTGAATATGCGTAAGGTTCTATTCTCTTGGATTTTGTATTGGCTTCTATATCCTGTTGAGAGTCTTTCCTGTAAACATGTCTCCAGCTAGCCAGCATAGCTTGGCCCATGCTTGTCACAGCTCCGCTCTTTCAAGCCACAGACGATCACGAAGGTCAGGCCTTCCGATTGTAAAGTTAATAAGTTGTTACTAGGGCACATGTCTTGTCAAATATTAAAGTTTTTAGAAGAACTGTCTTCTTGCTCGGATTCCAAGCGTATCATCAAAGAATGCGTGCTTGGCTTTTAGCCTTTTGGTGAATGTTATGCAGATGGATATTAACTATAACATCAAACGTTCTTGTGTTTTGGTATTTTAGTCGTTAAATCTTGTAATACTTTATGTTAACAGGTTTGTGGATTCGATCTGCTAAGGTGTGAAGGAAGAACTTACGTCTGCATGGTCGGCTCGGCACGATCGGCATGTCTCGAGTTTTGGATTTACCGAAACTCGGTTCGGCACGAAACGGAAAACCTTGATTCATATTGCTGACCTGGTACGTCTTTCAACCATGTTTTGTATCCTTAATGACGGACCCAATTAGGCATGATAGAAAATTGTTAAGGTAAGTTTAACAGGTCAGCTGACTTTATGTTTATCTGCTATTGAATGCTTCTATTATCTTATATCTTTTAGGTTACGGAGTAGTAGTCAAGGGTGTGTTGTTTCATTGTCGTTATTCCTCAAGCTGCCTCCAAAGTTTATTTCTTATCCAGGCCTCTGTTCTTTCCTAACACATTCAGGGGTTTGAGTCTGCGGATGTTTTGTCAGAGTTGACTAAAGGAGCTGAATAGCTTTTTGCTTTCTAAAATACGAAGGAAGCCAATGAAAAGATAAATCAGTACATTCAAGCTTTCTTTGCGATTGAAAAGCCATATCAAGCTGTTGAAACTGTCAGGCCAAATAGTTGTTTGGTTGAGAAATCTATATGTCCATAATGAAATAGTAATGTTCAAGTGGCTTGTATCTCATTGAAAGATAATGAAATAGTAATGTTCAGGCCAAATAGTAATCATTATTTGAGGGTCATGAAGATTTTGAAGCTCATTGAGAGATTTTCCCTGGAGTTCAAGATTTGCACCCTATTACTTAAAACTTATCACCACGTGAAAGGACCTTATGCACGGATGCGAAGGTACAAAGGTATTGACTGTTTGTAGAAGGTCAAAATATGCTCTGCTATTAACTTCTGAATACTGCTGCTGGCAAATCTACTTCGCATGCTTTGATTTGAATTGTTATTTATTTCTTGTATCTTTGATTTTCTACTTCTATCGTCTTAAAAGAAATTTGTTTCTCCTTTTTTTTGTCTACATTTCTCTGTTTAGAATTTTCTCTACCATCTCTATATGAAGTTTCTTCTCTACATTTCTCTGTGTAGAGTTTTCTCGAGTTTCTCTATAGAAGTTCTGTTTTCATATCTGTAAGTTCATTTTTTGTATAATTCTTTATCTATATTAATAAAAATAAATCATGTTTAGTCATCTTGTATACAATGTTGTATTGTTTGGAAGATATTCCATCATATAAAACATTATGCTAAGCTCTGTGTAATGTCTAAGCTATGAAGATTTATTCAACCTAACTGAACCATGCTAAGCTCTGCAAGATTTTATTTATTCAACCTTCTCTAATGGATTCAATTAGTTGACAAATCTGTTGTAATATCAGATTTAATATGAACAATTAATTTGCTTAAATCTTTTGACTTCCTATCCAGATGTTCATTATTATCCTGTCTCTGTGTACTGTTTTCATCACTCGGTTTGCTTGCAACAATATGTCAGTTATTATAACCCTTTTTTGTGAGGCACTTTTCCATGTCTGTTTTTATGTTCAGCTGAGAAAGAGAGTTGAAGATTTACCCCAATTTTTTATGACGGATTGTGAAGATAAGAGATCATTCAAGTTGTATCTGGGGAGGATAGTATAGTCCAGGCGGAAGATTCTGCACTGGGAACACCAGCTTACTTTCAAAATAATGGCTCACCTCTTAATTACTGACACATGTGTTCAGACTCCCGCTTTTCGATAGCGTGCATCGGTGGCTTTTTGAATTAGGGAAGGAAGATAGTAACTTCAATGGTGACTGTTTATAATACATAGTTTGTTCATGAGACAATGTGGTTGTTTTCTTTACTGTGATTTATAGCATTTTATCTGAACAGACCTTCTATTTGATTCACCTAGGCACTCATCTAAACTTTGAGCAGAGATGGAAGTTTTCATTCTCTACTGGAATTCTGGAACAATCAATCAATCAAGTGGAAAGTGCACATGAACAAGATATGACAAAGTCACAGTGATTATTTGTCACTGTTTTTCTTCTATTTTTAACTCTCATTGAAAAGTCATGCTTAGGAAACAGAAGCAATAGTAGGGATAAAGAAACTCCCTCTTCTTATTTTACTTGTGACAAATTGGAAGAATATAATAGGCAACAACATTATGAAAGCAATAATTATGGTAGTTATGAGATGTCTCAGATTTCTGGTCCTGATGAGAAAGTGACGTCTTACCACCCACTAAGTCAAATGCGGTTTCGTGATCCTCCAAGTGTAGGTTGTGGACAACAATTGACGTTGATGAGTATTGAGGTCGGTTGATGAAAGTTAATCTTACATTTGTTTGACAATCAGATCTTTTCTCTGCAAATGTATTTTTATTTGTAACTCTCTGAAGCAGTATTAGGTTTTTAATCTTAGTGGAACATCTGACCGACATTGTTGTGGAGCTCTAACTCTTATTTGTTTCCTATATTTTCTTTTCTGAGGCAGATTAGCTATCTTGTGAGTTTGCTTATATATCAATAACATTGGGAGATAATCCTCGTCATTCGTCCTTATTCGTTTCATCGAAGGTATGAGTTAAAAAGCTGTAAGTACTGTTTGTTTAATGCCTCAATTACAAGCATGATAAATCTTCCCTATAAATCTCTACCATCAAAGTTTACTCATTTAGACTGTCTTGCAGTTATTCTTTTCGTCTTAAGAAAAAAGATTAAGAAACTATAACAATAAGGATGACATATTTATTACTTTTATTTCTGCTTAACCTAAAATTAGCTTAGGACATCTATCTCTAATATAAAGATAATTACAAGACCACAAGAGTAGAACAAAAACAAATTTTACCAATAAAAGAGAGGTTCAAACACATCTCAACTGAGTATTGATGACTTGGGAAAGCTTTCTCATGCTGAAACAGATTTGCATTTAAGTTTTGGTCAATTCTAAATAAAGATCAGGACTGCTAATCATCCATGACATTTCAGCCATCACACACGTCACCTTGTTGCCCCACATCTGATGTGTGGTTATCAGGGTCCCACATCATGTTGCTTTCTTTCAGGATGAAGCGTCCTTGGAATTCAAATATTTAAATAAATGATATTTCTTTTACTATTAAATCCTCATATTCCATGTCCAGTATATGCATTCTTGCAGGTTCTACTTGGCCTGTCAGGAGTGTTGGTTGTTATGCTCTCAGTTCTTGGTACTATTGGGTTCTTCAGCGCTATTGGAATAAAGTCTACTCTTTATCATCATGGAAGTCATCCCTTTCCTTTGTTTGGAGGTAAGTTATACTGCTTGTGCAACTTTTTTCTACATCCGCTTTTGTTATATAAGAGTCATAACATCTTTTCCATGTTAAAACACTGAACCCCAACAAAACTGATAATTATTTGCCTTTATACAATTCGGAGATGCATAATATATTCAAGATGTTGATTTTATTTTTCTATAGTATCTGGTAGATGCTGTACTTGCACATGAAGGTTTCTCATGCTCTTATCAAGAGAACTGTCACATTCTTCATATGCTTCAGAAATTTAACTAAACACGTCTTCTATATTAATCTCAGTTCATTAGGATAATTATTGTCTTGTCGTTATAATCTACATCTTCGACAATTTCTATGTACCAGGTAGGAGTTGATAATATGTGTATCCTTGTTCATTATGTCAAACGTCAATCCATTGAGATGCCCTTAGAAGACCATCTATAGCTCTTGCAAGTCTATCTGAAGTTCTGGCATTTGCTGTTGGAAGATTCATTCCAATGCCTGCAATCTGATCTCAATGTTTGCTGGTTGACTTAACATCGACCTCTTTCTTAAATTTATACTTCTCGATCCTTGCTGGAATTTTTTAATAGGTTCTAGCCGTTACCATCTTCATCTCTTGTTTGCGGCTTTGGCTGTTCTCTTGGATTTTCTTTTGCAAGTAACAGTCTTTACTGCTCTGATTATTTTCGACTTTTTAAGAGCCAAGAATAATAGAGCTGACTGTTTTCCATTTTTGAAGCTCTATTCCGGAAACAATGAGAAAGGTATACGTTTGAACTTTTTATTGTTCTGCTCACTGTAGAGTTGCAGGTGAAGTGCTTTCAACTAGTAGTATAGAGATCATCCTATATGTCTCTCTAATTTTTTGCATTGCATCAATAGGTAGTCAGTCAACAGAATTTGGATTGCTTGCAAGGTACATGAAGGTGATAATTTCATTCAATTGCCAACCTTAAGACTTCAGTTCTTATACGGAAAAAGGAAGAATATTTTTACGGTTATCTTTGCTTCTGTCCTTTTGTTTTTATTAGCAGTCAGACTAAATTATTACATAATACTTGCAGTATTTAAACTAAAAGAAGGGTTTTAATATCATCATGAACCCTTGCATGTTGGCCTTTGATCAAAACCAAATAAAAAAGACATCCTTACATTTTAACCTTGTCACCTTCCACACCCCTTCATAGTTTTCTCCATCTATTTGTGAATGTGTCACCCAAGGGAATGTGGCGTTCCTACACGTGAAATGAGTAAAACGTCTCCACCGTCACTGTTTTAGTTGTTCTCTTCGCATTCATTGCAAACTTCATGATTATGTTCCTGCCATTTTTCTCCTAGCTGATCTGCCATTTAAATCAGTCCACCTGCAAGGTCACTTGCCTGTGGATCACACGATTTCATCTAAAATAAGCCAAAAGTTCGTCGGAGTCCCTAGGCCAAGGAGACTACTGTGATATATGAAGCAATTTGGAAAATGTGTTTTTCCTACATACATTATAATTTACTTTACCACAAACACCGAAGCATATATTGGGAACTTCCTTCTCGTTTAACAAGCTAAACTACGGAAGACTCTAGTGAGTTATTAAAAGTTTAGGGAAAGGTTTCACATTTAGTAAACAAGAATGATTACTACAACTTTCCTTGATTCATGAAATAGTAAACAAGCAATATTACTACAACTTTCCTCGATACATGAAATAGTTTTGTGTCATTAAGGTGAGACAATGAAACCAGATGGTGTATTAACTGTACACCTATGGCTAAAAGTTGAGCCTATTCTTTTTCCAGGCATGATTGACCTCATATATTAAAACTCATGTATTAACTGTACACCTATGGCTAAAAGTTGAGCCTATGTTTCTTTTTCCAGACATGACTGACCTCATATATTAGAAACTCAAAACTAACCCCTAAAATTGAGTCTGGGTATGATCCTGAAGACTTGAACCCACTTTTTCCATTTAGTTTTAAGATGCCTTAGCAGGTGCCCTACGCATGGCAGACAATGAGAGGATACGGTTGGTTGATGGAAACGTCATATAACAAATGGTGCTAGCATTAGTTGAGTGCTATCTAGTTCTTCATCTTATACTTGAATTTTCTTATATTCATTGTTTTCAACTGATGAACATTGTTTTATTATTTTGAATTAACATTTTCTTCAAGTATGACATGTTTTTTTGTCTACATAGGATGTCCATGCATCTATACTTGCCATTCGAGGAGTAAAAATTGTTGTGGTGCTGTGTTTGTTGCCTTAGCTTTTGCAACCACTGTAAGTCCCTTCCTAACTCTTTTCTTTTCCTTAGTTTGTTTAGCTTCAGTGCTGATAATATCAATCTTTATTGACTGTTTAGAATTTAAAAAACTTAGTGTATATTAGGTACCAGGATAGGAAATCAAAATCTTCAATTTTTTTAATTATGGTCTGCTTGCATATATTGCAGACTTTAGACTCTAGCTATCTAGTAAACTATCATGTCACCGTGTATTTATGCTCATTTAAGATTCATATCTAAGATTCTTTGAAACATTTTTAGCATGTATTGCATACACATGCTAATGCTATCTTAAAATCATAAACTTCCCTTATATTATCATGTATTTCAGAAGTCATGTTCAAGGTCATATTTTTCAGAGACATTGGTTTTAGAAAGGTTTTAGGGCTAAGCTGAGTCAAATTTTGATATACTTAAATTTTGTTACATGCCCGTGTATATTTATTTGTTATTTTCAAAATAAGAGTAAAATTTGCAAAGCTAATAATAATTCGTATATAAGGTTTTTTTTTGGATCATGTCGTGCCGGCTTGTGTCACGCCGATAAATGCCAGAACAAAGGCGTGCCGCTGGACACAAGTCGTGCCGACCAGACCATCCAAATAGTATAATTCAAATTGCTAGTGGAGCATGTCCCTAATGTTCTTGTGGTTTCACTTTTGTTTTGTTTGGGAAAAATTAATAATCCACAACTTACATCCCAACTGTCTATCGAGAGTTTGTTCTAGTAGTTAATCTGCTTGCATCAACACTTTAATGTATTCTTCATGTTTTTGGGGTCTGAAGTACCATTAAGTTAACTCTCTTGCTCTCTCTCTCTCTCTCTCACACACACGCACAAAGGAGAGAGAGAGAGGGGGGGGGGCTAAAGGCTTTGATCCTTCCAGCAAGGACGTGCGCATGAACACCGGTGGTGACACTATATGCTAAATGTTTTGACATGTCGCACACGGAAAGAAATTTAAATTATTAGTTAGAAATCTTTTAAAATAAGAATTATTATTATTTTTTTTTATAAGGTCCTTTTAAAATAAGTTACTAACTTGAATTTCACATTAGGTTACTATGTCATCACTTAATTATCAACATCTTAATAAGAAAAAGAAATGTTTCTACAATTTGTTTTATCTTATTAATTTATGTTGCTTAGAATGTTTTGTTTATTTTTCATGTATTGAATTTATCCTTTCAATAAACTTCTGGAAGGGTCACTGTTACCTTCCACCCAGATTTTGGGTTTATTTACAAATAAAAACATCTTAATTTGAAAAAATTTACTACATCTTTTACCAATAATATGTTCTTCGCAATTGCAGTCATTGTGTTAAAGATAGCTGCTTAGTAGTTTACTGTAAAGTCCGCCTTTAAGATGATTTTATATATAATATCAAATGTTAAAGTTTATTGCAGTTCATTTTCTTAGAAGACAAAATTACGTTGAATTTTATTGTGGTTCATTTTCGTGGAAGACAAAATTATATGAACAAGTTTTCGTTAAGTGTCCACGCGTAAGTGTATAGTACACAATTTCAACACATGTTCAAGGAGTGTCCCGCGAACGATCTAGCCGATGCTTGTCAGTTTACACGACAACTCATGAGAAGTGTCCATGTTTCCAAACAATTTGTGTTTTGGGATGATGTTAAATACTGGGGAAGCTGTTTGCTGCTAGATAAATAACTATAATGACCTTTTGTACAAGAAAATTCATGGGTATTATGTTGTAGATGATGATGGAAATGTAGTAGAGAGAAGAAAAATTAAAGCTAGCGTCTCACCAATATCTTTTGTGCTTCCTTATGCATGTAATTGCCGGCTTTGACATTCATTGAAACATTTTCAGAGCACTTGCATAAAATCTCCACAATTGTCTTTTCTAGTTCTCTAAAAAAAGTTAGTAATCTCAATGATCGTGCTGTTCTTTTATTTTAGTGGTATTTGTATCTAATGTTGCATTTAATGATCTATTTTCTTTAATTTCTGCTGGAAAGGCACTTTCCACAGGAGTTTCATCTTGCCTATTCAATCTATCTTCATGTTTTTGCAGTGAACCCATTAAACCATGAACAGTCAAGGTAGAAAGATCTTTAGTTTCTTCGATGATGCCCACAATAGAATTGTATTTTGTCCGCAGGCTAACGAGAATTTTTTCTACAACTTTCTGATCTTTAATTTCTTCACCGTAAATCTTCATTTGATTCACCACTTCCAGAATTCTGGTAAAATAATCCTTTAAACTTTCAGTTTCTATCATCTTCATATTTTCAAAATCTCGTCTCAGAGATTGAAGCCTGATGATTCGCGCCGTAGCATTACCCAGAAATTCTTCTTGAAGAATGTCCCATGCTTCTTTTGCTTTCGTCGCTCTCATTATTCTGGAAAAATTTTTTCGAAGACACACTGCTGAAATGAAGAAGAGTGCTTTTGCATCTCTTTTTCTATTTTCCCCCAAACTTTGTTTTTGCTTTGTTGGTGTAGCATCAGATTCATCATACCCAATTTCCACCGAATCCCAACAATCTTGCGAGAGAAATAGTGTTCTCATTTTAATACTCCAATAATCATAGTTCTCTCCGTCGAAGATCGGAAGAGACGGTTGCTGGATGCTCATACCTGCACTGCTGGAGGCGGCCGTCCCACTTCTTCTTCGGAATTTGTTTTTCACGAAGCTTTAATACGCCCAAATTAATAATCAACGGAGCTCTGATACCAGATTTGTTGCATTTAATGATCTATTTTCTTTAATTTCTGCTGGAAATGGGAGGAGGAAATATTAGAGACGAAGAGGGCTCTGTTTTTGGCAAAAGAGAAGTTTTCAGAGAGCTACTTTCTCATTGTTTCTTTAACTATATATATATCCAGTTTACAAGCAATCTCAGCCCTTGATTTGGACTGATTTCAACCATCTATTCTGCCTATCTACTAACATATATAAGACAAAATAATACTACAAAGTCAAATGGACAAAACAGTAACATACAAAATAACAAAATGTGCAAAGCATTACACTTTAACATCTAAATGTATGCAATGATTATTCTAGGTTGAATCTTTTAGATAGGCTAATGTTGAGAAAGAGATAGTAGATGCAGCATACTTCTTGACATGCGATAAAATTGCAAAGTTCAAGTAAAAGGTAAGATGCCATTTATTGCCCAAGGTTTTTAACCTCTTTCTTATAATATTTATAGTTCATTTCCCTGGAAAACCTGTTGATTGTTGTTGCTAAAGAATTGAATAATCTTGTTATTCTAAAAGAGGTTAAGATGCAGATGGCTAGAGGGATGCACAAGCCTTGAATTAATTTTCGTGGTGAAATCATAATATGTGAAAAATTATTGATTTTCTTTCTTCTTGGTTAAATAACTCATAATCCACATGCTATTTGTCAGTGATAAGATTGATAAGGTTTAAAAGATCCATGCAGATGCGCTACGTTGACATTCTTACTTTAGCTACCTGATTTTAGCAAAATAGGGATAGGATTACGATTCTGTTAAAGATGAAGGATATGACTCATAGTTGGGGTAGAGAATTTGTGAATTGCTAAGCAAAAGGAGTGGTTGTTCATTGTCGTCCTTCCGTTGAAAATGCTGCATGTTTGCCTCCCAACTTCTTTTCCCACTGTCATTTGTCACTTGCCTCCGTCGAACCCTCCTCTATTCATTCACTTAATTGCAGATTCTTTAACTATGTTGGGTGTGATGTCACTCTGTCAAGAATAGGATCTTTTAGATAAGAAAGAAACTACGCATAGTCCCTACTGAATTAGTTAAAAATGGTTGCAGTGGTAAAGGTTTTAGGTGCGAGGCGGTAGATCCGCCAGGATGACCGGTATTGTCTGACCAGAAGAAAAGAAGAGCTGCTGCCGCCGCCGCCCGAGAGATCTCCCCCCCTCCCCCCTCCGCCTCCCTGCACTCTCTTTTCATTTTAAATAAAGGGCAGCTTTTATTTAAATACCACCCCACTTTCTTTTTCTTTCTTCTTCCTTCCTCGCACTCGCAAGGAAGAGATGTTTACAGATCGTATGTGCTAACTATACATGTTTTGTTTGTATGGCTTGTTTTGAGCAAGTCTATGATTAATCACCCTTTCGTTTAATATTGTCGTGCTCTCGTATTTGCTGCTACATTAGTCACTATATGTTTTTTGCTTAAGCATGCAGAATATAAATAGGAAAGCTCTTGGACGCCTTAGCCAGTTTGCCTCATTCTCAAGCAGCTGAAGATTTGAACACTGGTGATGAACTGGCTCATGAAGTAATCGTAAGTCCTTCCGTTTCGTGGAAAATCATATAGTAAGGCCCTCTAGGTAGCTCACTTGAATTATGAGAGTGCATCTCAGAAAGAGTGCCAAGATATTATTGACTCTGGGGAAGAGGTCCCTGGGTCTGCTAGATAGAAAGGTCAGCTTATAGCATGATAGCAAGCGTAAACATAATTTTTTGTGGGGTGGTTCTCTGCCTTTTGATAATGAAGGTTAGAATTTCACAGGTATTAAATCAAAGCATGTTAGTGGATTGAAGGATAGTCGTAGGTCTGAATTTTATAATGAATTGGGGGTGAGTTCTGTTTTGAAGGTTGGTGCAGGACCTTCAACTGTCTGGGAAAGTGAAAGGAATAAAAAACGACAGAGCGTTCAGTCAGAGATCTAATGAGGAGAAAACGATTCCTGCATCAGCAGAAATCTGAATGTGACAGGCAACCAGTTATGGAACAGTCTGACAGCAAATTTCCCAGCCATGTAGGACTTTAATCCGAGCAGGAATCTGATGGTAAGGACGGGAACGGAAAGCAGGGCGATTCACCACTCTCTTCATGCGTATCCATGCGAAAAAAACATCGTTTCGGCAGATGGAAACCTCCAGCTAAAGATAAGGTAGCTTCCTTATTAGAAGGTTCATCGGGATTCTCTGAAGCATGTTAGAGGATACCTTACTAAAGATAACCAAATGCCAGAACCTCTAGAAGACTGTATGTCTCCTTACTTTTGTTTTGCTTTTATGTTTGTCTTTATTAGTACATTGCTTTTGCTTTTGCTTTTATTGTTCAAATGTTTTTTTTTTTAAATTTTTGCTTCATGTTGGTTTGTGTAAACATGCAGAAATTGTCTCGGATGAAAAGAAACTGCTGGAGTACTTTGTGTAGATTATTTCTTCATCTAATCAGATCTTTTAATGGGAAGGGAAGTTCAAAATGCTTCCTTGGGTTTCCTAGCTGAAAGATCTGCACATCTTGGCATAAACCTTCTCGAAAGTAACATGTAATCCAGCTTTTGAGACCAAAACTACAGCTAGCGTCTCACCAATATCAGAGAAGGGAGTTGTGGAAATGCCATGCACCCAAGTCATGTCCACTACGTCTTCCTTGACCCAAGATCCTCCTGGATCACAATTTCAGTCTCTTATTGTGTTATTCCACGTGTGTGTGTGTATCACCAATAAGGGTAAAAAGCTGGTAACAAAAAGACATAAAATAAAAATAAAAGGTTAAAATGCTGACGAAAATTCCAACATCATAATTTGAAGCTTCTCAGTGAAAGCATTTGTGAAAGTAGTCGAGGTTGACAACCCTCATTAGTGAGAGCCTGTGCATTTTCATACTTCATAAGAACTAAGAGCAAACTATAATCTGCTTAAGCTCCAATGTAAATACAGCTTTGGTTACTGTCCGAAGCTCTGAGTAAGTTTCGTTTAGTACCTGTTACAGTAACAACATCGGATTACACTTCAAAATGAACTGGTCTCTACCTTTTTTTTTTTGTTTCATTATTTCAGCTACATATACAAACCATCTTCAGTTGTTACCACTGTGGTGGACCTTTGGACGAGCCAAGAGGCTTTCTCTTGAGCAATCAAGAAAAATGATGGTCGTGAAGGTTTAGTTAATGCCTCAAACAGATTGTTCTGGTCATTTATGTATTGCACCGAACTTGTGATTTAAATGTATTTTGCCTTTTAAGATACCCCGTGCAATGGACGAAGGTGACCTGGCTCGACTTTTACGAAGGACAATTGACTTACTGGCATAGGTCAGGCTTTTCCTTCAATTAAAGAAAACATTTATCTATGAGTTTAAAATAGCAACGGTTCCTGAGTTTGGTGATTCTACTCTAGTTGCATTATCTACATTTAGTTTTCTGAATATAGTGTTTGTCACTATCATAACTATGGACAGGAGCTTTTTGTAAGAAAGTCTGCTGAAGGGATTGTACATACTTTGCAGGTGGCATTCTGAGTTGAATGATAACTAACTTGCCTATCTTTGCAGATAGGTGTAGGTAGCATATGAAGGAAACAGAGGAGTTCAAATCAGGTAACCACGCTATCTTGAGACCGCATTGCATGCCTAAACTTTCTATTTAAAAAACTCGTATACCCCCTTCCGCTAAGGAACGTTTCCCCTCTGCGCTGCGCTTTATATGGAATCTGGAGGTGGGTGTTAGATAAGTTTGCTAACTATTATGGTATGTCTGATGCTTATACAAAATTGTGGTACATTTAAACTTAGTGACTGCATTGTGCATTCCATTTATCGACAAGTCGGCATGAATGATCATCTTGCTTATATTGGACTCTAGGTATCCTTGTTGTATGTGAATGTTGCCACACCACAAAAGACTGCTTAGAGCTTATATAGGATCTTCTTTTGCCAATCATAACAGCAAAGGCAGAGAGGAGTGTCTCAAGGCAAGAGGTAAGTACTTGCGTTTCGATTGGAAAGAAGCACCTTTGCATACCAGGCCATTTGTGACTAGAAAATGTCATTTTGTTAGTTAACTAAGTACATCCACAAGAAGTTTGTTATGGATTCTTCAACATTTTTACCTGTCTATTAAAGACATACACTGTTCTTCAAGGATCTTGGTCTGTGTACCTTTGTCTTCATCACATAGACCAATTAAGGTTATTTTAAGTTAATACCAACACAAATATGGAGTCTATACTTCTATTATGCATTGGAAGTGACTATTTGCAAGGAGACGGTATGCATTGCTTCTAATATGGAGTCTATATTTCTTCTTTTGCTGTTTTGTGTTGGGAGGTTCTATTCTTTGTTAGAATGAATTTGATGTAGAAGTTAACAAGTTTCTACATACATAGGATTTTATGTAAATGCATTCATATCATGGTTTTAGTGCCGGATCAGCACCGTCTCGGTGCCGACCGTGCCGGTCGGCACATAATTTTTGTTTTTAATTTAATAATTTTTTTTTTTAATTTTGCTTTGGATTTTATATCTCTGTAAGCCACATCGACACTCTATGTGGCAAGGAACTATATACTATACACTTTCGCTATATAATTGCGATTTTTGTATTTAGTATTTTATTAATCTTTTTTTATTATTTCTTAAATAATTTTAATATTAACGTACAAAAAATTGTACGGATCGACATGGTCGGCACGGCACAATCAGCACGATTGGCATGTCTCGAGTTTTGGATTTACCGAAACTCGGCTCGGCACGACACGAAAAATCTTGATTCATATTGTAGACCTGGTACGTCTTTCAACCATGGTTTACATCCTTAATGACGGACTAAATTAGTTATGATAGAAAATTGTTAAGGTAAGTTTAACATGTCAGCTGACTTTATGTTTATCTGCTATTGAATGCGTTCTATTATCTTTTATCTTTTAGATTACGGAGTTAGGTAGTCTCAACACTTATCCTCAAGCTGCTCAAAGTTTTATTCTGTAGACATTTTTTGGTGGCGTCTTGAGGTTGTCTTGTTTTTTGTTGGAGATTATCATTCTAGAAGATAGATAATCAACTGACATTATGTATGTGGCTATGTTTTGTAGGGTGGACATGTTTTGGATATATATAGGAAAGTGCGGTTAAAAGTCATAAAGTTGGGGTTAAGTCCAAAAATAGTGGAGAAAGTGTTAGAGGACAGTCTGTTGAAACTTTAAAGGTACTTAAATATGGAGATGTCCTCGCTCATTTTGGGAGAAAGCTGGTTTCCTATTTGATTTTTCGTTTGTATAGAGCAGGTAGAAGTTTATATTATTAAGCTACTTCTAATAGAAGCAAAGTTTCGATGACTAATTTCTTTGTTAAGCTACTTCTAATGTTAAGCTACTTCTAATAGAAGCTAAGTTTCGATGATTCTATTTCTATTCCAAATAAGATTTTAGGATAACTAGGTGTCGTCTGAATAGGAAGTTGCATTCCAAATTTTAAAGGCATGAAAGGGATGAAATTTTTCTCCACTATAGTGATAAAGGATAGGCATTTCACTCGTAATATACCTACTTCGTGAACAAGGATAGATAGTTGCCTAAATAGCACTCTATCAGGAGGAATGAGTGGTTGCGAGCTTGCTCTACTGAAGCCCGGTTTTTCTTTTTCTTTTTTGTGGTGGGATTTTTGTTCTTTGTTAGAATGAATTTTGATGTAGAAGTTTTTCTTACACTTACCATAGGATTTTTCCTTAATGCATTTCATATTGTAGACATGGGTACATGTTTTAGATCCTTAATGACGGACGGAGGTAAGTTAACATGTCAGCTGACTTTATGTTTATCTGTTTTTAAATCCTTCTATTATCTTATGTCTTTTAGATTACGGATTATTAGTCAAGGGTGTGTTGTTTATGGCGTTATTCCTCAAGCTGCTCATAGTTTTGTTCTGAGACCATTTCTGATGGGCATCTGAGGTTGCATTGTTTTTCTGTTGGAGATTATCATTGTAGAAGATAGAGTAATCAACCGACATATGTATGTCACCATCGTGCAGTGTTTTGTAGGGTTGACACTTTTCTGGTATATAGGGGAAAGTGCAGTTAAAGTCATCAAAGTAGGTTAAGGTTCCAAAAATAGTGGCGAAGGTGAAGAGGAGCAGCCTGTTGAAGCTTTAAAGGTACTTCAAATATGGAGGTGTCCTCTCTCATGCTGGGAGAAAGCAGGTTTCCTATTTGATCTTTTCATTTATATAGACTTCAACTTGATTGGTTTTTACATGCTTTCGCTACTATCTCTATCTGAATATATTTTTGTTAGTAGAATGGTCATGGAAAATGAAGTTTATGTTTCCTTCTCTCTTTTATTTGACCGTAAACTCAGTGATCATTTTTTGTGTTTTTACATTTGGTCGATCTAAGACTGCTTGATTGCTTTCTATTCATTTGGATTTCCATTACGAAAAGCCAAGGCATATATTGCTTTACGCAAGTGAGATTCGTACTCTCCGTGTTTTGTATATACCACACACCATATAGCACTTTGTTGAATAGCCGAGATGCATGATCAATGATTTACTTGGAATAATTTTGTGATGGTCCATTAGTTTGACGGGCAGATATAGATACCGATTAGGATTTGGTGAACTTGTAGCTGGGAGAAGGCTTTGTTATTGTTGTTGGCTTCATAATTTTAAAATTATATTATAGTTATTGCACTGTTTTTTGTGTCCAATACAATTACTCGAGTAAACATCTAATCCAAGCTGTTACCGGCGCCTAGTTTGGAAGTAGGTGCATGAGGCGGTTATGAACACGCCATGCTGGTCTATCTGTTCTTCTCTATGATTTGAGATGATGTGGGGTATTCTCCAAACAGTCCTTTAGTTTTCATTTTTTGCCATTTGACCAATAGCAAGCTATGGTTAGACTTTCGAATCCTAACACTCATCTAGAAAGCAAGAGCAGAGAATAGGATCTATATGTGATTAAGAGGAAGCTAAGCGTGCTAGACAAAGAATCCTTTGAGCCCAACTAAAAGCCTACGTGAAAGTGGCATATAATTTTGGTTAGAGGAATTTTATCTTATTTTAAATATGTTTATATTTGACTTGAAATATTTGCTTTGCCTGAATCTTCTTCTAGGTCATTTCTAGTGAACGAATTGGAACGGAGTGCTTAGTTCATGACCGAAGGAAGGTTTATGAGGTACACTGATGCTCTTATGCTATGCTTACATTTGTAATTGTGAAGATGCAGTCCAACGCATAAATGAAGTGGCTAATGGTCTTTGCTTTAGGCTGTTCAGTCTTATGGTAATAAGAAGGGAGTGTGCCCATTATATTAACCCTTAGGCATAAGCCATTTATTAAACAATTTGAAATAGTTAGACATTTATATTCTCGCTTAGCATACCTAATGTAGATATTTTTAACGTCCCCTATGATGCTTGATATGTTATTAACTTGCTATTTCTTCTCTTTTGCTAGTGGTGAGGTATCCGGTGTTATTGATTCCTAGCGAAAAGCAAATGGCACGAAATGTTTGTTTAGCTTTTATAGGCAACTGGTAAATTTCTTTTTCAGATTTCCCCTTTTGCAATGTAAACTTGATTTCTCTTTATTATGCATTGGAAGTGGCTATTTGCAAGGAGACAGTATGCAATTACATTCACCTAATCTAAAATAAGGGTTTTTTTTTTTAATTTTCTTTTTCTTTTGTGGTACGATTTATGTTCTTTTGTTAGAACGAATTTTGATGTAGAATCAATGAACTACATACATATGATGTTTTGTAAATGCATTCAGTATTAGCAGTACCTATAAGTTTTTTTTTCAGCTATATTTTAGATCTTAATGATGGATTGAATTAGGTAAGATAGAAAATTGTTAAGGTAAGTTAGCATGTCAGCTAGTTTTCTGTTGACCTATTAAATCCTTTTATCATCTTATATCTTTTAGATTAAGGAGTATTAGTCAACGGAATGTTGTTTATGGCGTTATTCTCAAGCTGCTGACAGTTTTATTCTTAGGCCGTTTGGTGGTGTCTTGAGGTTGTGTTGTTTTTCCATTGGAATTATCATTCTAGAAGATGGTGTAATCAACTGACATGGATGTCACCATTGGTGCCATGTTTTGTGGTAGGACCTTTTCAGGTATATATAGGAAAGTGCAGTTAAAGTCATTAAAGTGGGTTAAGGTTCCAAAAATAGTGGAGAAGTGAAGAAGAGCAGCCTGTTGGAAGTTTTAAAGGTTCTTAAATATGGAGGTGTCCTCGCTCATGCTGAGAGAAAGCAGGTTATCTACTTGTCTTTTCATTTTGTATAGACCTCTAACTTGATTGGTTTAGCAAAGTTTCAGCTAGTAATTCTCTTTTCTGAGCATTATTTGCAAAATAATGATTGATTCAGACTTTTTATTTATCATAACTTAATGCTGAAGAGCTTGGGAGGTACTTCCGCAACAATATGTATCCAGGTTAGATAACTTCCATATGCACCATATAGGTTTATTTTATAGAGATCGTGTAGCTCACTTTCAATAATGATATGCATATCATATTGCTCTTCCATCAAAAGCTGTTTGCTTAAGCAGACTAATTAGCATGACAAAAGTTCTTGCTTTAATGATGATTATTTTCCCGTTGTGGCAAGTGATGCACCGCTTGTAAATGCTGATACTCTTCTTATTGTCATGTCCCTGCTTAGAGAAAATATTAGGGTATGTTACTTGTATTGATTCCGAATAAAAGTATGAATTTGAGTTTGATTGTATGAGTTGGTAGAAGTTTATATTGTTTAGCTTCCTCTAATGGAAGCTGAGTTGCGATGATTCTATTTCTTTATCCAACTAAGATTATTATGATTTCTTAGTGTTCGTCTGTATGGAAGTTGAGTTTGTATTGTTAAGCTTCCTCTAATGGAAGTTGCATTGCAAATTTTCTGGGCATGAAAGGGATGAATCAATTTTCTCCAATATAGTGAGAAAGGATAGGAATTTCAAGAAAGGATAGGAATTTCACTTTTATTATACCTAATTTGTGAATGCAGTTCCTAGGAACCTCAACTAAGACCACTTAAGCATGCACATGGACAAAATGAATGAAGCCATGACGCAGTTGGTGACAGTGATTCATCAACTTGATTCAACTACAAGAAGCTCATTCTAATAAACGAAAATGGAGGGAAGGTTTACATGCAAGTGGAACATTTTTTCTTGCTGGATGGAGGTGAGATAACTTAACGCAGAGTACGACCTCGGCTAGCACAGAGTGAGAAAAGAATCAAAAACAAATTCTACACCGTAGAGTACGACCTCGGCTAGCACAGAGTGAAAGGGGCTTCCGTAATATCATAAAGAAGGCATAGGTTTGGTGATATAAGAGCTCTACTAGTTATGGAAAGTGATATGAAGTAATCGAATTAGTCCAACTCCTCTTGATGTTAGGTGGATTATAAAGAAGTTTTGGTTGGGGAATGATCACCCTAATTCAAGGTTTTCCGTACCGTGCCGAGACGAGTTTCGATAAATTCCAAACTCGAGACATGCCGACTATGCCGACCCGTTTCAATTATTAATTATTATATTTATGATTGTATCAGGATTAAAAATAAAATATAATTAATTTTATTTATGTTTATAGATTGATAATTACAAATTAATTAAAAATAATTTAAAAAAAATTTTTAAAAGAAAAAAAATATCCCACGCATGAATGTCACCGCGGATGACAAAAGCACTGTTCCTTCCGCTAGGAAGATGGAACAGTGCAAACATAGACAAAAAAAAAGAGAGAGAGACATGCCGGCCGGCTCAGTGCCGGATCTCCACATATCCGACACATTTCGCAAATCGTAAAACCTTGCTCTAAATTTTCGGCGCTCAAATCTAAGTTACCCAAACATCAGAGTAGCTTGGTGTTTTTGCAATTTCATCAATGGGCAACTTTTCATATAATTGCACTCCGCGATCTTTAAGGACATCTTAGTGAAGGAAGCTCCAAAATTGGGCTGAGGCTGCAATAAACCATCTGTAGAATGTCTTCCTTAATCACTTACTGAGCACATGCCTTCGGAGAAATCAAATCTTGAGGCGATTACTTTTCTAATAAGTCTTTCCACATCTGACTACCATCTTATGTAAGTTTGAGAAAGAGTGGGGGGTATGAATCCAATCGACCCATCCTCATTGGTTACCTAGTACAAGTTTCTAGGATAATCTGGAAAAAGGCTATTGTGAGGTCCGTGATTTCCGTATCTTTGTTTTGTTTTATTTGATGCATGCTTGGTTACGTGTTGGATAGAAAATCTTGGTTAGAGATTTCTAAACACGTGTGTGCGTGTGTCGGTACGCGAGGTTTTGTTTCGCGTAGAGTTTAAATCTTTTTGTGCTGTGCAGAGAGGTTCATCCAACCGAAACCTATTTCGGTCGGACGAAAGTGCGGCGAGTGAACGGGTATAAGTCAGGTCGGGCGCACGCGGGCGAGTCCATTCCCTCATTTCCACCGAGCCAGCGAGAGGAGAGCTTCCCCCCTTCAGTTCCCTTGCTCTTCTTTGGTCGATTGGTGCGCGGGGTGTTGGATTGATCGCGGATTCGAGGTCCCGGAGTCAAGAGCTACGCGGGGATACCGAACTCGTCGGATTCGACCGAGGTTTGGCGCGTAGGAGGTTCTAGGGTTTCGCACTCGAGGTGAGTGGTGCTTGCTTTCTATGTGTATCCCTTTATTATGTGTGTACATGTGTGTTCATGCTTGGTACATGGTCTATGGCATGTGTGGATGAGTAGAAATCTTGTTAGGGTTTAACAATGATTTTGGATACTCATGGTTAGATTGACTTTGCCATGTTCCTGGTTGATTAGCATGATTGGTATAATTTAGCATGTGGATATTTTAGTTCTACTATGGAATTTTGAGTATTGTTTATACTTTGTAGACACTTTAGTATAATGCGTTAAAGTTAAATGGTATACATGCTGATGTGTTTAATTCTATTTGCGATGTTATGGTTTATAATACATGGTAGGACGGATTTTATTATGTTTGGCATGAGGTAGCTATGTGAATGTTTACTTAGATTAGGTGCGAGGAGTGGACCTTGCTCATAGCGGCACTTTAGTAAAACATTAGTTTGACATACGCTTGTGTGCCTAACTGTTATTTTCTACCTGGTTGTATTAAGTGCCGTGAGCGTATTAGCTCTTGTGATACTTCTTGATAGAGTTGATGTTAAGATTAGCGGATTTATTAGTGTGAGCTCGTCTAGTACCCGGAGGTCGTGTGGATTACCGACTTAGAAGGTGGCGGTATGATTTGATCGGTTAACAAACGGGAGTGTTAAATCTTTAATGAATGATGTCTCTATTTGAGGGCCGGTAGGCGTAGAGCTGATCATCCTTGGCCAGGTTGGTTCCTGCGGGTGTTTGAGGGCCTCAGGGTTGTTGGCCTTCCGGGAGGGTGCTTGCATCGCTACTGAGTATCTCTACGGGACGTTATGAGATCCCTCCTACCGTAGGTTTGGTGCTTCGGATGTGCACCAGAAGCGGGTAGCCAAACCTTGGTACTGTGGGTCAATTCGGGTACCTAAACTAAACATGAGAGGACTAAAAAAAAACTGGTGGTTGTGGATTTCACCCTAACATAATCCATGGATATCAATGGTATAATTGATTGGGTTGTGAGCGAACTTGACATATCGACATGGTAGCTAGTATGCATATTTTAGCTTATGTCTCTATGTGTGTTATGTTGAACGGCTACGTATATTTATATGTGTTTACATATATATGTTATATGTGTGGTCTCTTGTTTGAGATGTTGTGCCCGCGGAGCATTTGAATTGGAAAATGCAACGGCACCGCTCCTTCGTCATCTAAATCCACGAATCAATCCATGGCACCAACTTTCACTGAGTCGGTTTGACTCACGCTCTTTTCTCCCTCTCTTTATAGATCCAGGTAATCGTGGAAAGGCACCGGCCTAGGGTGCTTAGGCGACTAGAGTGAGCGAGAGGGGATCCATAGCTATAGTATTTTGAGGTATAGCTTTTGGGGGTTAAGTGTTGGTTATAAACACTTAGAAAATCTATATTTTGTATACCTAGTTGTATAGGTGGATAATTGTATAAAAGTGTAGAAAGGAAGTACTAACACACATGTATATGTTTGAGCATGTTTAGAATCATGTATAGGGTGTTATACATGTTTCGGTTTGTGATTATAAGGTCAAATGTAGATTTTGAACCCTTATGTAAATACTTTTCCGTAATTTGGTATAAATACATTTCTTGACTTAAAATAGGATTTTGGGATTCAAAATCCGGTTTGAAAACTTTGAACATGTGTATTTATGTATGATGCATGTGTGTGCATGCATGTTTTACATTTTGGTTGAAAAATGTGGATTTCGGGGGTTTGAGAAATGAGTTTTCTGAAATCTGTTATTGTAGATTACTGACATTTCGGTCGACCGAAATGTTCATCCGGTCGACCGATAATGCCCGTAAGGCTGAAAAACCTGTATTCTGGTTTTTCGGTCGACCGGAACCCGAAATCGGGTCGACCGAAAATTGCTCTTGGAATAAGTTTTTTGAAATTCGATATTAAATGATAAATAATCTGATTTTTAAGCTTTTGGGAGGATTGTTGGGACATATCTAGGTATGTGACAATCCCCAAAGTTTTAGAAAAATATTATTTTCGTATTTTATATCGAAAATGGTTTTCGTGCCGAGAAGGAGTTGGGAACCTTAGGTTGTTTTTTATGCTTATGTATCAATGAGGGAGATTGATGCATTTGGATCACTAACAAGCTATGAAGGGTTCATGTGGAGAGAACCGCCTCCCTCGCGGATGCTCGACACGTGCCCGATAGTTCTAAGCTCGGGCTCGGGGTCTCTCGGAGTTCTTATTTTAAAAAGGTTTGAAATGCTAATTGGAAACCATGCACGGTTTATTTAAAAAGCTTCCGCATGTGTGTGTGTGGTTTTGCGTGGATACGCGGGGCGGTCCCGGGACATGGGCCGCCACAGCTATCACTGCAGAAATAGGTAAGGGTTATCACTGCAGAAATAGGCAAGTTACAAGTTCATGAACAATAAAACTACTAGTATAGCAGGGGAAGAAAAAGAAGCAATGGCGCAGCTTTCTTGTACTTTCTTATGGTGGAATAGTTGTGTGTGCATGAGGAGTCTTTGTTATGGCTATTGTTTTATACATGGACATCCGTCTATTCTGACTTATTATTGGGAAGGGGGTAGGCAATTTCTTACCTAATGTACGTCACCATATCTTGCTTTGCAAGAGGTGATTTCTCAAGAACTTTTGGTTGCTAGATAGGAGCTTTTACTACTCCAATAAGTTCTCCCTTGGCAACTTAGGGTGCTTGTCTTTTTTTCAGAAAATGTAAATGTTAGGAACAAGCTTCTTATAAACGGAATGAAATTTTGAGCTATATGGTAACTGCTGAAAGACCCTTTTATTGCGTGGTATTATAAAAAAATTGGGCACCCTGGCTTTCTATTATTTAGAAGTATATTTGTAAAGAGTAAAAATGTATGTCTAGTGCCTAATATTATGTCGGCACTTCCTTAAAAGTTCCGTTTGAGCTCTTGGTTCTACTTATTCGTTGGTATTATTGGTTAGTGATCTTGATATGTTTAGCAACATTTGTAATAGTGTTATGAAAATTAAACTTTTAGGTGAAGGCACGGGATTGCTTCGCTGCATAGTACGTATAGACATTACCTGAAGATCAACAGTTCGGATAACAGTCGAGTGCAAGTAAGTAGCTCCTTAATTGGCTTGTATGAACCTTCTTAGATGTCTGCTGCTGCATTAGCCAAAGGTCTTCTTGATCTTGAGGGCCAACTAACTCCAATTTTGGTTTGTACATGACTCCCGTTAGGTTTTCTAAGAAGTAATTTTTTCCAATTACATATTATTGTGTCATTCTTCATTATTCACTTGTAACCAAAGATTCTTCCATGTTAGATGGACTTAGCTCTGAGATGGACGAAGCGAAGGTGTGCTTATTCATAGCAAATCTCTTTTTTATGTGTATGATCTGGTCAACGAAGCTCCCCAATTTCGTGATTATCATGTCTTTTAGTTTTATGCATATATTTCTAGTCTTACCTGACAAATATTGAATCTTTATTATGTTGAAGGGGTCAATTCAAATTTTCAATATGTAGGTTAAATCATTTTCACCATTCATAAGACAGGTAGAGTGGAACACTTGGTGAATGGTTTGTCTGCTCTTGTTACTTCATGAAGTTGATAACTTGAAATCATAATACATGTGCATCATCTATATCACATTTATGCTACATTCTTCGTTCCATTCAGGATGTGTTAATGATTTTATAGGTAGTAGTTGCTACTACATAAACATATCTTTAATAAGAAGTGAGCCCACGAGTGTCTGTGGTTCGGACTCTATTGATTTTTTTACCAGTCCGGCGAAGTTAACTCCCAAAAGTTATTAATCAATCTAGAGTGAACTCTACAGAATAAATCATTGTGTCTGATCGTCCACCTTGCTTTATAATGTTTCCATTAACTCTATTTTTGTCATTTTAAGTTGGATATTGTTTTTTTTCTTTGTTACATCCATGCATGGATTTTAATTTTCTAATATATATCACGTGACATCCTTTTTTACTCTTTTAAGATATCATTGTGCCATCTTCTTTCGTTCTAACTTTTAACATATTGAAATTATAATTTTCTTGCATGTCCTTGCTCTATCCAGTTTTCAGCATCCATCATATGGAAAATAAAGAAAATAAACTGAACTCATTTATCCTTGTTATTGATTTCCTGACAAACCAAATTATTATAAGCTTTAGAAAATACATTTAATAGTCTATGATTGAAAATCTCATAGTTTGCCTTTTTGGATTTCATTTATATCATCGTACCACATGTCGAGGGTTATGTATTTATTGACGGCAATCTCATGGAATGATATTACCATCTATGGAATGAGCAAAGTGATTATCTCACTTAAAAGTTCTCTGACTTAAGTAGTCACTTAACCGGTCTTACTTTGTTTTAAATTCTGCATAAGAACTGTCATGAAGTTCTATGACTTTTAAGTGTGTTATGCTAGATTGCACGAAATCATAAATAATCAGCTAAAGGCCGTTCAAACCAACGGATCGATGAATCCGTGGATGGTTGATGGTGCAGGCCTGTCTCCTAATGCTGCTGATCTACTTCAAAAAATGGGTGCTTCTTCTCTAATAGTCTTTTCCAAATCATCGTCTGTAATAGTCGGAATCACTACTTATGCTAGTTATCTAACCGCGAATGCCCTTAAATCAATATCTTTCCTAATAATAAAATTTATTACTAAGTAGTTAGATACATGTGTATACTGTATCTGTGTGTTCATCTTCTTGCCTATTGTCATGCATTTTTGGTAGAAAATGGAATGCTTATCATGTATTCACAATCCCTGTTTTCTACGCTGCATTGCAATGAAGCAGGTAGGTTATCATTATGCCCTCAGAAGAATGTAAGGGATCTTTATCTATGATAGTTGGAGTTCTTTTGAAAATGTAGTAGTGGTAAGTAGGAGACTTCCATCAAGGTCATTAAAAATGCTGTATCTAAAAATTTGATATTTGTATTAGTAATATTAAACTGAACCGGTTTTATGTACATAATGGCATAGACTTCCGTATACAGGGAAATAAGAGGTGTTCCAAGTTGCGGTTCATTAAACCCTGATCTCAGCACGTCTCTGCGTGCTAACACAAAATTTAAGTTTTTAAATATTCATTTTCTGAAACTTGGGTGTGCTAGAGAATTTAAATAAAAAGCATCTACATGGGTTCTACATGTGTTTTGCTCTTGCCTGTTAGACTGTCAGCACTGCTTGCCACAAATCAGAACTTGTTGCCACGACCTAGCTCGTGCGGTTTGCGGCACGGCTGCTGATGCTCCTAAGTTGCTGATTCCTTGTTAGTGAAGCAACATGTTTTGCAGGTATTTTTTCTGTTGAAGAACTTTTTAAATGGCACTAATTGGTTACAAGGAAGATAACTTTCGCTAAGCCAAGCTCTTTGTCCTAAACCAGGGCGATTATGTATTGAGAAACTCGCAATGACATGCTCATATGCGGTGTACGATCAGGCAAAGGCCCTTGTAAAAACAAGATTGATGTTGCTCGTATTGCTGCTGGATTGCCTTGTGGCAGTGTGGGGTTTCTTTTAATGTTCGCTAGATGGAAAAAGCTTGTAAGAGGCCTATAGCCGCTGAACATCCGAGGTGAGATATTGTATCAGCAACATTGAATCAACTTCAACCCAAAGCTTACGATATCCCATCTGCCATGTAACCTGTAATCCCTGCCAACATCACCAAAGCTCCGCTTCTTCAGTTGAACAATTGCCCAACCTGGCTTGAAACCCACCAAGCCAAAGACCCTGTGAGTTTGCGTTCTTTATACTATAACTTGGGTATATTGAAAATTTCAGTCTCTTTTGCACAAAGATTGATCATTGCTTTCAATGGATGTTTTATTGTTTTCTCCAGTAGTGTAGTACATGTATATGCCCTTTGATGCTGAATAATTCCTAGAGTGTGAAGTACGAGAAGCTGGCCAATAAATTGTTTTTAGCAGGTCTATATACAGGTTTCTGCATTTAGGTTGCTCTTTTTGTTTCCCCTTCTAGATTGATAGGATTTAGGTCCCCATATTGTTTCATCTATTGTTGAAAAGCTGTGTGCATTTGGTTTTTTTTTTTCAGGTATATATCCAGGATGTATCTGGTTTGGAGCCGGATCTCGTGCTGCAAAGTGATGTTAGCTCACCAATAATTGACCTGCATTTGTCTCCTGACGGGAATATGCTTGCATACGTGCAGAATGATGAGGTGCATGTTTTGTTCCTACGGAGTAGGAAATCAAAGCATTGTAACTTCTGTTTGTTTGTCATGGAAACGAAGGAGTGTGAGATCTTTGTGGTTTTTTATTTTTATTTTATTTTTGTGATTATTGTCGTAGTTTCTTCTTCTCTTCAATATGGTGTTGGTTTACTATCTATCAAGCAGTTTACTTGTTAAACTTCATATTTAAATTTTAATATATAGTTTCATCTATTCTGCATTGAAGGTTGATAAAATATAAACTATTTCCTAATAGTTAGACTCGCTATTAATGCAAAGTGCGTTGAGATCATTCTTTGAATATTATGTATATCAGCTGGAAACACATTTTTTGCCTTTAGTGTGGAATGTACTGAAGTGATACTAGATTGATGCGATCCCTCTTTCTTCGCTAGTGATTGCTGCATTTTCTGTTATACCTACTACCTAGTTGTGTTTCCATTTGGGTAATGGAATTATTATTCAGGCTACATAATAGGATAATGCCATTTCATTGAAGACCTTTTATTCTTTCCTGATAATTTCTGGTTTGGGTTCGATACTATGATTGTTTATTTTGCATCTTTGGTAGTATTACATCTATTACTTAGTGTGAACCTTGTGCTGGTGTCTCTTGCTCAATGTAAATATTTTTGCTCCGTGCTGTTCTGTCTGCATATTCCAAGCAACAATGTTGAAATGGAGTAAAGTAATATTGTCTTCAACAACTACAAGTGATTAGTGGTGGGATCTTCCATCTTGCTGCTAAATTAATAGTTCTTTAACAAGTACTAATGAACTATTTTAAATGTCACCAAAGTGACAGAAATATCATGCTAATGTGTTAGATGTATTACGTTTTATGAGCTTTGTCGACTCTAATTTCCTTACTATCTTCATCAGCTACATATCTTATTTTATAAGCATTCTATGTTTCTGCTTCCCTTACAAGATTCTGAACTAATTTTCTGATAAGACTAAGTTCCATTTGTTTGCTTGCAGACTCATGGTCTTGCAGAGTATATTGCCCAGGTGCTTCCCTCATTATGCACAGAATTCGTGATTTATCTCTGAAAGTTACTTCAAAACCAATTGATTATGTTTTTTCTAATTTGTTTGTAGGAGGAAATGGATCGGAAAGCTGGTTTCTGGTGGTCGCCCGACAGCAAATTCATTGCATTCACAGAAGTTGATTCTTCTGGGATACCGCTTTTTCGAATCATGCATCAGGGTAAAAGTTCTGTTGGCTCAGATGCACAGGAAGACCATGCATACCCCTTTACAGGAGCATCAAATGCCACAGTTCGAATTGGAGTTGTTTCTGTAACTGAAGGTGAAGTTGTTTGGATGGATCTCTTTTGTGGAAATAATGATGAAGGTCATGGAGAAGATGAGTATCTAGCTCGAGTTAATTGGATGCCCGATAATAATCTTATAGTTCAAGTTCTTAGTAGATCGCAAGAGTTTTAAACGGATCTCCCTCGTCGGTGTACCCCTGGTGGACTCGGCCAGGCACGGCGACCTTCTTGGGTCATCCTCCCGTCCTGCCTCCCCACACATCGGGCGCGTACAAGCGACAGGGTTACTTCAACTCAAACAAATCCAAGTTCTTAAATCAAATTTTTCGAAAGATACGAAGAAACCATCGGAAAGTTCTCAACTCATTCCAATCAACAAATCAATCGCATCTTTGCCAACTTTACAATAGTCTCGTCTGTCTTGGTTGCCATGGTAGTGAACTGCTCCTCAAATCGTATCAGTCGCTCCTCGATCCGAATCAAACGCTCATGCTCCATGCTCCCCGTGACTGTGTGTCGTGACCGGAGTGTGCGAGTCTTCTTGCGTCTTCGCCGTGGCTCCTATTCCTTGTTTGGATCACCATTTCTCTCGACTAGGATTTTTGATGTGGAGTCTCTCTTCTTTAATGATACAATGAATTCCTGTTGAGGGTTCCAACTAGCTTTTTGTCCAGGTGCATTGAACCGACTGTTCGTTCTTCCACGCTGACTCTTGGTCCCACGCCCGACCTTTCGTCTTCTGTGCGTCTATGAACTATCTCGGTTTTGTCCACCTCGGTCTCGGTCATGCTCCATCTCGGCCTCAACCTTGTCCACATCGGTCTCGGTCATGCCCACCTCGGTCTCGGCCCTGGCAACCTCGGTCTCAGCCTTGCCCACCTCGGTCCCAGACTCGGTCTTGCCCACCTCGGTCCTCCGTCATCTACCTCGGTCTCGCCTGGGCCACCTCGGCTCAGCATTGGTCTTGCCCTCTCGGCTCCGGTCTCTGCTACCCTCGTCTCGGCCTTCGGCCCCTCGGTCTCGGCATGGTCTGCCCACCTCGGTCTCGGTCATGGACCCATGTTGTTATTTTTTTAACCTCGGTCTGCGGCCTTGGTCTGCCCACCTCGGCTCGCAACCTTCCGGTCTCGCCTTGCTCTTTCCACCTCGGTCCTCGGCCATGCCACCTCGGTCTCGGCCTTGCCACCTCGGGACTTAGCCTTGGTCTGTGCTCACCTCAGTCTCGGTCTTGCCCACCTCGGTCTCGGCCTTGGTCATGCCCACCTCGGTCTCGGCCATGCCCACCTCGGACTCAGTCTTGCCTACCTCGGTTTCGGGTTGGACCACCTCAGTCTCGGCCTTGGAGCCTCTTGGATCAAAACGGTACCGAACCGTCGCAAGTAGAGAAGAAAGGAAAAGCTAAGCACGGACCAAAGAAGAGGAAACACGACTTTACCACCGATACCCGAACCACTCTAAGTGGGGAGGTTGTACGACGAAGGATGAGCCGGATATTATATGCTCAATTGGTAACGAGATAGGGGCATATTTAGTAAACAGTGGCCCGAGACATGAGGCGTTCGGTAGGATGGACCGAGAGCTGACGGCAGCGCACCATGGGTCAGCTTGCACCCGATCATGTGCGCCTCGGAAGTAATAAGAACAATATTTTTTGTCTTGTTTAGAAATTAGTGACTAAATTGGAAGAGAAAAACCTCCATCCATCACCCAACATCAGCACCAACTCCTCCAATACATCCACTATCCAACACCAACCATCTTGAAACCCTATAGTTAATACTACGTGGCAAGTTGGTAATGCTAACGCATAGAAACATGTGGTAGCATTTAGTTCAGATGAACTCTCAATCAAGTAATACTATAGGATCCTTGAGGTGCTAAGACGCAATTCCAAAACCTATGCACTTGTTCGGACCCTTGATGGCCATATCGTACATAGTGATTTTGATGACGATAGCGTGCTACATGGTATATTGCTAAACCAGGTGATTAAATGAAATGTCTAAGTGCATTACCAAAAAGGATTACATATATCAATCCCTTTTAAGTCAGTTCTAGCACTATTTCCTGAGTGTAAATCTGACTATCAATCATTAGCCGTGCTTTAGTCACTTGTCTAAACTTAAACCAATATGAAACAAGGATCTATGCATTTGCGATGACCGTATACGAAACGTCACATAGACGAATAGTGAAAACTTTTAAATTTCCACTTGGTTAAGGTAAAGAAACAGATCTGCATAGCATTGGAAGAAACACTATGAGTTCACTTTCATGGGAAAAAAAAACATACAGCAAAATAATGACAAAGCCAAGATGCAAAATCATGAAAACAGAAAGTAAACAAGAAAATACTGTAAGAAATTACCATGGGCAAAGAAAACAGAGGCATCTGTCAACGTACTCTCTCGATAAGGATTGTCATTAGCACCGACAGATCCACTGATAGATGGCTTATCTTCAAGGAAAGCATCTGAAGATCGTTCTTCTTGACTATTTTTTGCAATCCATCAAGGCTTGCTTGTCATTCCCAACGGAGCTCTCTGAATAACATAAGGAAGAAGACGTCTTTCGTTCCAAATTAACAGCAGAGTGACCATTTGAACTTTCAAGCATTTCTGATTCTTGCCATGCATCATAATTCCATCCCATGGATCTGCGACGCCATGCAGATGTCAACGTTCTTAATCTGCATCTTGTGAGGAAGACCAGTATACCAAAGCTGATATAGTATCATCCCATGGAGTAAGTTTACTGTTGGATCGCCAGCAAACTTACGATCTTGTATCAAACTAGAAAAATGAACAAACTTATTTTGAGTACAATATTACATTTCACTTAAATTTCTACTATTACCAATAAGAGCCTAGTTGTTCATAGAAGTACATGCAAAGCAAGCATGTAGATATTAAACTGTGAAATCCATACTTACCTTTCCATCAGATTATCGATGACATAACGGGGCAAATTGATGAAAGATGGAACTACACTTAAGAAAATTTCCACTTCAAAAAAAAAAAAAAAAAAAAGGCATCAGGAAGTCATATACAGCAGAAAATATCTTCCATTTCCCAGAAAAGTGGAAAAATACAGCCATAATTTACATTATCTGACATTGATTTTGAACTATCCTCTAAAAGCACATATAACATAATAACTTGTCAGCGTAATGATGAACCATAAATGCTCCAGTCTACACAAAAGAATGTAGTCGAATAGTGGTGATTCTTTCATTGACGTGCACGTCATCTGCCGATAAAAAACATGCAGCAGGTGTGTTCCTTGGAAGTAACTTGCACTTTGCAGCTAAGCAACTGATGTATCTCTTGGCATGATTCTTTCATGACAATAAACACGATGCATCCAACTTTACATTCAATGATCATACTAGCTCACCATCCAAAACTAGCTGAATTGTCGCATAGAAACTACAACCTCAGGAGAGGATCACAAGGAAATCAACGCAAGAAGAGGAACTTTGGAGGTCGTGCTTTGAAAGAAAGGTCAAAAAGATTAAAATACTAAAGACTGTGTATGTCTTTTCTAGAGGGGAAAAAATTGTGTATGTTAATCCATGAGCTTTAAGAATATCAAAGGGGGGAGATGACACTTAACTGTCTAGCATGATTTTTGGCTTCAAAATATTGTTTGAGAATATGAAAGTTTACTTGTTTGGAATTTGGATTAGCAATATATCGTCATAAAGTCTGTGCAGGATGATATTGGGCTTGAAGTCGCATTGGTTTGAACTATATTAATCCAGAACGCATGCCCAAATAAAAACACAGTTAGAGACACAAAATTAGCACAGAAAATGCCTATGTTAGATTATGCAAATACTGTTCTTGATAACAACCCAACGTTATCCAGATGATTGTTCACACTTCAGAATGATCCTGCAATGTCCTCTAATCTTAGAAAAAGAGGACCTCCCTTCAAGTTTACTATTTGTAACTCCCTAATGGTACCAATAATAGGGATACGATTCCCTTCAACTAGTAACAAAAGTTTGCCACAATTACGTAGTAAAAAAACTCAAATATTGAATTCTAAAACGTCAAATGCAGAGCCATCAAATAACATGGTTTCTCCCACACTAAGTAATGGCATTCCCTCATTGATCTTATTTAAGCATTTTCTGACAGCAACCAAACAAAGAAAAGGGCAAAGCAACAGTTCCAGTCAAACCCAAGCTAATAAACAAAAACAACTCATGATTTTGTGACGTTCTGTGCCTCCACAAAATTTTCTTGTGAAATATAGAAAAGAGCCAAGTCCAGCTGAGTTGAGTTTTTCTGCTCATACAACAAAAATACCTCTGGAATTAGTCATGCCCAAGAATACGATAATCATTGTTCTCATTTTGCTACAATCCCATGCAAGAAGAGACACAATGAAACATCATAAAGTACATAAACAAGTTCCTCCTTCAAAGAGTTACTGTTCAAGTAGCATCAAAAGTCTACATAACATACAAAGGCAAACATGTCCCCCTATCTTCCTCCATTCTCCTATCTACTAACTTTCTCAAGTTTTAGCAACCCAAAGAAGTGAAAAGTGAAAACTATCAATGAAAAGAACTCATCCTACCAAATTCTTCTCTGTTTCAATTTGATCTCTCGTTTTCTTTGCTTTTTTTTTTTTTCTTTTAAGATGATTCTACTAAATTCATGTGAGGCTAACAAGAGAAACCCTCTCCATCCACTGTTTTATCTTTCTCTAATGTTTTCAAAGATTTAGGAAACAAGCTCTGGCTTAAAACGCATCATTCACAGAATTCCAGGTATTGGATTAAGCATTACATAAAAACATGGCCAAAGAAATAATGAGCAATTTACCGTCACTTAGGCTCTTCATTATTTTCTCAGCTTACCCATCCACGATTGAATAGATGAAGTTTGATGTTCTCTTGGTAAAGTCTCCTGCCTCCCAAACCTCTTTATTAGTTCCATTGCCACCTACACCAAAGTAATCCAAACATCAGAAACACACCAAGTCATCTGAATAACGTTGCTGAACACAACCAAAAGACACCCATAAGACTCCCGAGTTGCTGAAATAAGCTGGTTGAAGCACAACCTAAACACATGGAATATTTTTTTTTCTAATTCTATTAATCTATGTTTTGAAATTCCGATTTCACAAAGTCAAGCAAGTTCACATCTTTTATTTTTTTTCGGAAGGGTCTTACATGTAAGTTTTTTCATCCTGTGAACGCAATTTCTAAAAACATATTGTTGGGTGCAACTAAAGAATTACCACAAAATCTACATTATACATAATGGAACTTTTTTAAGTTTCCAACAGGCAACAGTTCAAATGTGAAAGTTGCAATATTAACATGAAATATATTGTAATCCCTGGAGAATCGAATTTCAACAGGGACATCCTGGCGAGGAAAACATAGTACAGTGTTCTGCAACCCAACCAATTACCAACAAAATATAAGCATAACAATGGAAGCATTTTATTTCTAATCCTAACAACTTATGTCCAAGCAGTTTTATTAGTATAAGTTGAGTTCTTACATGAAATTTCTTTTCATCCCGGTGAATTGATTCTCGTGGGAGCTCCGGCGAGCAAAACAACGAATTACCACAATAATAGTGGAACATTAACGCCAAATTACCGCAAAATATACATATAAGCAATGGAAACATTACATTTTTAGTCCTAACAACTTGATTTTAAGCTTCCAAAGTTAATGGTGGTAAGTTGACTTCTTACATGATAATTCTTTTCGTCCAGGCGATCCGAGTTTCTCGCGGGAAACGGCAGAGAGCAAGACACTGAGTACGCCTGCTTGCTTCGTGCCATCTATGTGCGCACGCACGAGCTCGTCTAGTATGTGTCAAGTTCCTAACCTGCTGTTGGTTCACCGGAGTTGAGTATACGGTTGAGTTAGTTGCTGGAATTAAGGAAATGGTTGCTGCAATTTATGAGCTGCACGTTGAGCAAATAGGTTGCTTGTTGCTACTGTTTGGACAGTTATAATGGCCAATTAAATCACGTCCGTTTGATCAGATTCATCTTGACAATCCAATTCAAACGATTGCTGAAACGTCATCTGTTAATATGGACCGTCGGATGAAGTGAAATTACATCTTAACGGTTGGTTAGCAGCGCACGTAGAAATTGAAACAGCACGTGCCAGGCATGTGCATTTTAAGGGCAATTCTTCTATATAAACCAGTCGAAAGTTGCTTGTTGGGCATGGACGAATTTGTTGAATTGAAATCGTTTTTCTTGTATATTCTTTCCAGTTTTTTAATACTCTAGTATAGTTTCTTGTATTTTAAATCGATTACGATCATTTCCTTAGGAAGAATCGTCCAATTTGTCCTCAAATTCTTGACTGATCTAAGTGTTCGACGAAACGCCTCTCGGTATACCCTAAGTTTTTCCGGTCTCCGGTCATCGTCTCCGGCGAGATCATGACAGTATGTAGATAAGATTTCCCTTGTTCTCCTGCATTAGAGGCTTCGACGACGCGCATCTGCTAAGCCTTCTAGAAGGTTCTGCCACCATCTTCTTCCACTCCAATGTAAGCACATATCTTCATATCTATCGTCATGGCCACTAAGCTGGTTTAGCCATTAAGCAAATCAAGTTTCTTTCGACCAAAAAAAGAAAAAAGCTTTGTTATATCATTGTCATCAAGAACCAAGAAATATAGTTGGAATCAAGACAAATTTCAAAAAAAATAAAAAACAAGATAAGTGCATCAGTCATACAAATACATCTATAACATCAAGCAAGAAAACAAATGTTGCGCTGGTATGCGGTATATAAAACACGGAGAGTACCGAATGGAAGTAGTGGCCTTGGTTTGTGAAGAGCAGTGCTAAAATCTGAAAAGAGAGGACTGTTCTGGTGGGTAAAATATTTGCATGGTGGGCGGTGCAACAACTAATTAATGTCTGTATAGCATGAAGGCATATTCCAAAATAAAGTTCACTTAAGAACATAAGAGAACAATAGAACCAGGCTTGCCATTTGACCCCTTGGAGTTTTGAAGACCAGACAATCTCAATGCAATAATCACAATAATACTACACATATTATAAACCCATTTATTAGGGATACATTAAGAAAATGTAGATATCTATCAAAATGGAAAAACAAATTGTGACAAAATGAATGTTTCATGTTGCATAGTAGTAAATGCTAGAGCAGTTGAAAACACGCAATGAGCTCCGTACCTTTTGATGACTTCGCAGCTCAGAAACTGCAGAACGCCGCCATTGAATTCAGCAAGAGCAAAGTAAATATCAAACTTATTCCAAGGGATCGTTCATGATTTAGTACTTCTGATGACTAGCACCATTTAGCACCTTCTACTTTACTTTGGAAATGAGAGCAATCCAACAGTCTCTAGACAAGTGTTACGAGAGAGGCGAGTAAGATCTTATTAGAGGCTTCTCACGAGCACAATAAAAACATAAATAAAATTAAAGAAAGAAAAAAAAGCTAAGACTTTGCATAAAGAGAGAAGGAAACTGGTCTACCCAGAGGGGAAAATTGAAACAGTATTTTTTTCTAAGAAGGAAAATAGAAGCATAGGAGGCAAACTAAACAAACATAATCAGAAGCAAGTTTGAAAGGGCTTAGAAAAAGAAAACATGGACACTACTAGAGCACTCGTCAATCTCGCTCCCATGTTCCTACATGCATATGTAAGTGAGATCCACAAGGAATTGAGATGATGATGATACCGACGGAGTCAAAATTGAGACGATGCAGTCCCTTTTGGTGGATTAATTTTCTAATCATTTGTTATTTGCTGTATTGTGCTTATGGAAAAGCTAAAGGTTAGCCAATTTTTCTAAATTCCTGAACTCTTGGAGAAGCAGCCTGCAAAACCCTGGGGAATGGCGGGTTGCGGGAACACCTTAGCTGGAATGGCAAATGGGCATATCATCTTCTCCATTTTCTCCAATGTGAGATAGGTGCTCAATTCCTGCAGCCTCTCCGGTCCCATGATCGGCACTGTGTGCTCTTGATGCAATAGAGCAGCTTTCTTGTCAGTTTGTTTTATGTTGCATTGGTGTTATAAAAAGATAGAAGTATTGACAAAATTCAAAATAGCCCAACAAAATAATGCTTGTTTTACTGCATAAATTAGCCAAAACCCGCACACAATTAACCACTAAGGTGGCAACATAAATTGTTGAAAATTAGGAACAATCAAACAGAAATAAACTATGTTTGAAAAAAATTGTTAAAAGTTAGGTTACTAATTATTTCACTAACACAATAATTTTTTTATGGTTTTTGGAATAATTTGCGGGGTAACAATCATTTCTCTATCAGAAGTGCTAAAAGTAAGTATTCAAACCATATACTTTAATTTAAATATGGTACAAACTTCTACATCAATTCAAGGTCTGTAGCATGGTTGAGCTACAAAGTATGGTGGAAACTCTTGGAATGAGTTAATAAAAGAAATATAAATGATACAATAAGTGTAATTTATTGTTCTGTTAAAATCATATAAGATAACAATAGTTCCGTTAAAAGTTATAATGTTGCTCACTTTTTGCCAGTCAGGGTCATCTGACGTCAACAGAAACATACCACAAATAGCATGGGCTAACTTATAACCATAACTTATAGAGTATTGAGTTCACTGATTCAACTTCTTTTATGGTATCTCACGGCAACACATATATGAAACAAGCGTTCTTGACAAGTTTCTGGACGTTTGTTCTCATTTGTGAAGTAGATAATATGTGAAAGACAATATTTGAAGTAGATCATTACCTGTGTGTTTTCAAACATTATTAACATTCTAATGACAATGTAGCTCATATGGTCCAGTTCCCTTGTTTTATATAAGCGCTCAAGTTGACTATGGCAACCAAAGTTTCTTCACTTGGCGGGATTCAACCGGGTTACCGTAACAAAGAACGTTCATCACAGAATGTATATGTGATTTCTGCATTAGAGAAAACAAGAATTTGACCACCTTTTCATTAAAATAAAGGAAAAGGAAAATAATTGAATTATTGAATAGCATCCTGAAAATGTTTTCAAGTGTTAAGTGTACTCTCAAGCATATACATGGATGTTCTAATAAAAAACTCGATTTGGAAACTATGGAAGTTCATAATCTAACTTGTGTTTCCATGTTTGGAATGCACAACTTCCCCTTGACAAATGACGAAAAAAAGAATGTTAAAATACATCACAACATTGTAAATGTACAGGCATAGTCTGCATATAATGACAGGCAAGAGCAAAACACATCTACCACCCATGCATATGCTTTTTATTTAAATTCTCTTAACCACACCCAAGTTTCAGAAAATGAACATCTAAAAAACTTAAAATTTGTGTGCATTGGCACGGCAAACATGTGCTGAGATCAAGGTTTAATGAACCGCAGCTTGGTACACCTCTTAATTCCCCGAGTCTATGCAATTGTGTACATAAAACCTATTCACTTTTATATTACTAATAAGAATATCAAATTTTTAGATATGTCATTTTTAATGACCTTGATGGAAGTCTTCTACTTACCACTACTACATTTCATAAGAACTCCAACTATCATACATAAAAATCCCTTAAATACTTATGAGGATATAATGATAACCTACCTAGTCAACCTACCTGCTGAATTGCAATGCAGTCTAGAAAAACAGGGGATCCGTGAGACACATGAGTAAGCAAATTCCATTTTCTAGCCAAAAAAGCATAACAATAGGCAAGAAAATGAACATACATTTACTTAGTAATAAAATGTATTACTAGGAAATATATAATGTTTTTTGATTTTATGCAAATTAAAGAAGACATTTTAAGGGCATGCATGGATACATATACTTTATGAAGTTTCTGAATGCGTGTATGGCTGGTTGTGAATGCATCCCGTGGTGACCCCGGGATGCGAGCCGTCACTTGCTTGTGAAGCTATAACCCTCCTACTATCATCGTTCTTATTTGAAAGCTTTGACGCACAATTTGTTTCCTCCTTCCTCTTGTTAGAGATGCTTATGACTGGTCCTACACTAAACTTTCAACTCTGCAACACTGATTGCTTCTTCTCATGTGTTATGCAGGTCTATGAGAATCTTACGAAACAAAGCATAGACAATCTGACATTAAGCAAAAGGATAAAAGTTATACCCCTCTACTTATGTACTATGCATATGATTTCGTGTTAAAACTTAAAAATATGAAATTATGCTGATGATTTCTCACTACTTACGTACTATGCATATGTGAAGCGGTATAGTTTAGTGTGCATTCTACTTTGCGAACGTGCAAACTCTACGCTTTGATTCCACCAATTTTTTGAGTTTGTGCTTTAGATTAACACATCGCGCAAGCAAACCGAAGGGGCAAAGAAGGAAAATTAACCGTTCATATGTATTACAATAATGGACCATTTTAACTATAAAGATAAGGCATTTTGTTCTTCATACCTGAGCAACCGTGAAGAGCTCATCCAATCCTTCCAAGATTAAATTTGCATTGGGTAGTAGATCGTACCTATCATGCACCGATGGTCAACAAAATGAGTTTATAAAAGAAAATTCTTCTCTCCAACTACA
>MJHO01000318.1:0-29567 GCA_002076135.1 Xerophyta viscosa | reverse complement strand
TTGAGATGATGATGATACCGACGGAGTCAAAATTGAGACGATGCAGTCCCTTTTGGTGGATTAATTTTCTAATCATTTGTTATTTGCTGTATTGTGCTTATGGAAAAGCTAAAGGTTAGCCAATTTTTCTAAATTCCTGAACTCTTGGAGAAGCAGCCTGCAAAACCCTGGGGAATGGCGGGTTGCGGGAACACCTTAGCTGGAATGGCAAATGGGCATATCATCTTCTCCATTTTCTCCAATGTGAGATAGGTGCTCAATTCCTGCAGCCTCTCCGGTCCCATGATCGGCACTGTGTGCTCTTGATGCAATAGAGCAGCTTTCTTGTCAGTTTGTTTTATGTTGCATTGGTGTTATAAAAAGATAGAATGAATTGACATTTACTGACAGTCTGACAGCAAGAGGCAAAACCACAATCTAGAACCATGTAGATGTTTTTATTTAAAATTTTCTCATTTCCATAGATGGTAATATCATTCCATGAGATTGCCGTCAATAAATACATAACCCTCGACATGTGGTACGATGATATAAATGAAATCCAAAAAGGCAAACTATGAGATTTTCAATCATAGACTATTAAATGTATTTTCTAAAGCTTATAATAATTTGGTTTGTCAGGAAATCAATAACAAGGGTAAATGAGTTCAGTTTATTTTCTTTATTTTCCATATGATGGATGCTGAAAACTGGATAGAGCAATGACATGCAAGAAAATTATAATTTCAATATGTTAAAGTTAGAACGAAAGAAGATGGCACATGATATCTTAAAGAGTAAAAAAGGATGTCACGTGATATATATTTAGAAAATTATATCCATGCAATGGATGTAACAAAGAAAAAAAAAACAATATCCACTAAAATGACAAAATAGAGTTAATGAAACATTATAAAGCAAGGTGGACGATCAACCACAATGCATTTATTCTGTAGAGTTACTCGAGATTGATTAATAACTTTTGGGGTTACTTCGCCGGACTGTACAATCAATAGTAAGTCCCAACCACAGACACTCGTGGGCTCACTTCTCATTAAAGAAAGGCATTTGAACAGACATAATGAAAATAAAAATCATTAACACATCCTGAATGGAACGAAGAATGTAGCATAAATGTGATATTGATGATGAACATGTATTATGATTTCAAGTTATCAACTTCATGAAGTAACAAGAGCAGACAAACCATTCACCAAGTGTTCCACTCTACCTGTCTTATGAATGGTGAAAATGATTTAACCTACATATTGAAAATTTGAATTGACCCCTTCAACATAATAAAGATTCAATATTTGTCAGGTAAGACTAGAAATATATGCATAAAACTAAAAGACATGATAATCACGAAATTGGGGAGCTTCGTTGACCAGATCATACACATAAAAAAGAGATTTGCTATGAATAAGCACACCTTCGCTTCGTCCACCATCTCAAGCTAAGTCCATCTCATAGGAAAATCTTTGGTTAAAGTGAATAATGAAGAATGACACAATAATATGTAATGGAAAAAATTACTTCTAGAAAACCTAACGGAGCTGTACAAACAAATTGGAGTTTAGTTGCCCCTCAAGATCACAGGAAGACCTTTGAGCTAATGCGAGCAGCAGACATTCTAAGAAGGTTCATACAACCAATTAAGGAGCTACTTACTTTGCACTCGAACTTTTATCGAACTGTGATTCTTCAGGTAATGTCATACGTACTATGCAGCGAAGCAATCCCGTGCCCTTCACCTAAAGTTTAAAAAAATTTTTTCAATAAAAAAACCCCCCCCCCACTATTTTACAAATGTTGCTAAACATATCAAGATCACTAACCAATAATACCAACGAATAAGTAGAACCAAGAGCTCAAACGGAACTTTTAAGGAAGTGCCGACATAATATTAGGCACTAGACATACATTTTTACTCTTTACAAATATACTTCTAATATAGAAAGCCAGGGTGCCAATTTTTTCTATACACGCATATTTTGTGTGAAATAATATCTTGGCAGGTTATGTATGAGCGTATTTAAGTAATTAAGCAAGCATCTAATACAAACGAAGCAAACAATAAGACATACGTATGTATATATATATTATATATATATGATATAAGATATATATATATATTAGTAATGATATATATATATATATATGTAAAGGTTCTGAAGTTATTATTGGTTACAAAAATTTTGGAGCCTCAAAAATGATTTTGCGTATAAAATTTTTAGAAAATACCAAAAAATATAGGATATCACACGAAAAAGTAATTCTTTTGTGCTCAAAAAATTTTTTTTTAAAAAATTTAATATTCATATTTTACTAGTAATTTTATAAATTTTTCAAAAATTTAGATATTCATCTAATAATATTTGAAAAAGTACAGACTTTTCGACAAATGCCCGTCGTGTGCGATGCTACTCGTGGCAAGTATTGTATGATAAGTAATTAATATACAAAAAAAACTAAGGTCAAACTATTGGACCAATAAATTCTCTTTTCTGTTCACGGCTTGCCCACCGCATCACAAAGTTACCAATTGCGATGTGTATTTTTCATTTTTTATTATAATATATATTGAAATTATATATATGGATCCTCGATTTATAGTCAAAACTCCTCACTTAAACAGGTTCGATTACCGTTAAGTGTAGACATACACAACCCGATATTCAAGCTCGAGGACGAACTCAGATTCACGATTTTGCTCATTCGACACATCCAGAAATAGGTAGCATCTTGAAAGAAAATTCATAAATTTTTAAATTTTATTTGAATATGAACCTACAAGTTCATTGTGGACGGTCAAAGAACAAACCCTATTAGTTTCTGAGTCGATGGGGCCAATAAATGACTCAGGACCAGACCAGTCAGATCAAAACTAACCCATTCTAGATTCAGTAAGGAGTACTGAGCTGACATCCTCTTGCCATTATCAGAAACAAACCTAAAGAATTGACAGTTGATTACGACGTAACCCCCATTATCTAGTAATGAACTGATCGATCAAAGCACGATCGACGTTGATGTGGCTCGGAAGTATGACAAGAGAGAATGGAGGCGAAGATATTTAGCGTGGAAAAAGCCCGCGGTTGAGCTCTGGCAGAGAAAAATAGTGTACATTGCCGGCGGAAGAGCTTGGTATTAGATCACTGGTAAAAGTGTTACAAGGTTCACTCTTCTCTCTTGCTTTCTGGGTGTTTACAAGGTAGGTTGGAGAGCTGCCCCCATTGATTGTCCTTTAACAATAATTGCATGGATGAAGCACATTATAGGAATTATCAGGTTAGTATTACAAGGAAAACAAGAAGATGTCTTGCTTGCCCAAAGAATTATTGGAAATATGGAATTGGTTATATCGCTTCCGTCTGCGAACATTTTACAGATAAGGGGGTGATATACATATTAGTAAAAATCAACCTACAATGTATATACACAGATTATGCATAAATATATGTATGCGTAACAGAATACACGAATAAAGGGAGGGAAGTAAAAATCAACCTGAAAATATCCGATACCAACGAACTATTTGCATATCCCTTTCTCTCATTGTATAGGCCAATGTTATCAAAGGCGCAAGGCGCAACGAGACGCAAGGATGATTTCGGGGCTTAGGCGCAAGGCGCAGGCCTTATAAACGTGAGGCACAATTTTTTTGAATAAAATATATATTTAACAAACATAAATTTGAACACACTTAATATAAATTTCGCTAGTTAGAGTTAAAGATTTATTCATAGCAACTTGCAAAAATAACTAGATTGGATTAGTTGAGAAATGAATGATTTTAGGTATTATTATCCTAGTATTTAGTATTTTTTTTTTAACTAGATTATGATATTTAGCTATATATACATAATAGGCAGTCACTTCTTTTGCATTTTCAGCCTGCAAACATTAATGGTTGAATCGTCAAAAAATAAAGCTGCAAAAAAGCAACAA
Organism: Xerophyta viscosa; assembly: GCA_002076135.1. Taxonomy (NCBI): domain Eukaryota; kingdom Viridiplantae; phylum Streptophyta; class Magnoliopsida; order Pandanales; family Velloziaceae; genus Xerophyta; species Xerophyta viscosa. Next base: position 25,637 of record MJHO01000318.1, on the reverse strand, counting down.
CAAGATAGAAAAAAGCTTTTTCTTCTTTAAGTTTTCTTCTTCTCCTCCTCCTCTTCTTATTCTTCTTCTTCTTCTCTCCTTCTGTGCGCCTATTGAGCTAGGATTTTTTTGGGAAGAGGTCATAATTTTTTAAACTATCAAGAGCAGTGTTGTTGAAGGCGCGCCAAGGCGTGCCTTGCCATGCGCCTAGGCTCGCCACATGAATCTGCCCCCGCCAAGAACAAGACAAGGCCCCCGTTCACTAGGCGCAGCCTTATCGCGCCTAGGCGCGCCTAGTGAACAAGCCCCATTTATAAACTATGTGAGCCCAATTAAACCATCAGAACTTACTGTTTAGTCCATATGAGAGCTCCTTGCTCATACAATGGGCTAAATAGGAAAAAAAAACCCCTAATTTTTTTCACAAGCAACACGCCTGCTGGATTGGAAGAGGACGGCGAAGGCTGGACGCGGCTAGTTTTTCATAATGAACATGTTCATCATGTGAACATCTCCAAACAAGCCAGCTATTCATCATTTTTCACACTTTTGAGACTTTGGACTCAAAACATGTTAATGTGATGTGACTATGTGCTTTCCAATATGGCTTGTCCAGAATCACATCAAATAAGACTAACTTACAGCGCAAAATTTAATTGGTAATTTAGCAAGTTATACATATGTTAGAGCTAAGAGTCTTAAGATGATGTAAGAAATTTATCTGGTATTTTATGTGGTAAGTTTTGCTTAATTAGGCTTGTTCTTGATATTTCTATACAGACTTTGTTTGAAATTGTATTTGTTATGGAGATATTTATATCTATGGAAACAGCGCGCCTTGCGTTATAAGGCCGCCCGCCGCACCTTGCGCATTGCGCTAGGCTCCGGACCAACCTTGCCCTGCCGCTTTGACAAAACATTGATCAAATTGGGTCGGCGTAGGCGGAGCATCTTGAACACACGCCCGACTCGGATCTAGGCGGGCACAAATGCCTCCAGTGCGCCTAGGCAATATTACTATTATCAATAAGTTAATATAAATTCATAATACACTGTTGCTGATAGTTTAGGATTCAAGTGAACTTCTTTTCATTTTTCTTTCCGCTTTTTGGGGTTACCTCTAGCTTAGGGTTTACAAGGCGTGTTTCGCCAAGCCTAGGCGCAAGACACCGAGGCGCACTAGGCGCGCGCCTTTTGAACGTGAGCCCGCCTTGACCCGAGGTGGACGCAAACTCTGTTGGTGGGCCTATGGCCCTATGCGCAAGGCGAGGCGCGCCTTTAACAACTATGACCAAACAAACTAGAAGCGTAGGCCCACCGTCTCAGATCAAGCATTACTTTCCAAGTTCCTAGTGCACTATCTAGGTCCTCTTGCAATTCTCAATCGTCTAGCAGCAATTCTCACCTAGTTTATTCAGTATGTTTCAATAAGAATACTATACGAGAAATTTTTTCCAGCAGCAGTTTGCACCAATACCAGCACTCGGTACTTGCGAGTCAGTTACAAAACAAGCGAAACTTATGTTTGCATTACTAATCCTTTGTCAAAGCACATCCACTATAACGCCTGTCCAATATCTGTGGCTGCCACTTGCTATCCCCCCCCCCCCAAGGAAGGAGTAGATTATCCACATATAACCCTAATTCCATTATCTGGTTGTCCACTTGTCCACACCAGGAAGGGAGTAGGTTAGCTAAGGGGTCTATTGTGATATCCACAAATCGCTCCTACTTTGATAGAATTTTATCTAAGCACTTTTTCTCAAAATATATATAACTAAACATAACAACAGTACAAGTACAGGAATCTTTGCCAATTGTTTACTTAGAATCTTTAAATTTGCTCTCCTCACCAAATTTACACAAGGGATCCCGTGTCGGCAATATAATAGAAGGTTACAAACATAACAAAAAAGAAGCATCTACTAGGATGAAAACTGCTGACCTTAGTTTGTTTGGGAAAATTATCATGAATAAAATCCAAGCAGAAAACAACTTTTGATAACTTGGGAATTATCAATCTTCATGATGACTATTGGGGACAAAGGACACAATGCATGCACGCCTTTGTGGACACCATACCAATAATAAAAAATGCACATTAGAACGAAAGTTGATTAGACCAGCCAGACTTACCATTTGTGCTAACTTATAGAGTATTATGCAAACTGTGGCGGTGCGATGATAAGATTTTTTAATAGCCTTTTGTGTGGTGATGGATAAACACATAATAGTATTTCTATGAGCTAACTCACCGACCAACGTATAATGCAATTAACACTAACGAGTAATGTTTTATGCATTTTTAAGAAGGAAAAACGTGAACAATGATCTTTATAAGCTGACCCTGAACTGTGAAATCTAAAATAGGTGCAACAGAAAACAGAAAATTAGAGATGTATTGGTATGTAAACAAACGTATATAAGAAGCAAAGGCAAGTAACTACCACAAAGAAAATATTAATGGAAACTGACCTTCCCAGAGTAAGATTCCCTTGTTACATAAATTTGATGTCAACAGTATTTGCCACGAATCGCAGACTAGCTGAATGCAGGGCCACACATATACACTTATCAAAGTCTGTATGGGCGGAGGCCCAATCTTTTTTGCGTCAGGCTTTATATACACCATATAATGCAGGATACCGATATCCTGTATGCAGATATCTGACAAACTTTCTGTGGCGAAGGATGGCAACCGCAGTTATTCAAATTTCATGTAGGTTAATCCATATCTGCTGTTCTTCTACAAGCAGAACATCCTTTTGTCCCGTCCTAATATCAAAATTTGAGAACTTTCAACTTTGAATGCGATCTACTAAGAACTTGAACTATAAGATTATTATCGGAAATCCAATTAACTCGAGCTAGATACTCATCTTCTCCATGACCTATCAGTTATTCCGACAAAAGAGTCTATCAACAACTTCACCTTCAGTTACAGAAACAACTCCAATTCGAACTGGGCATTTGATGCTCCTGTAAAGGGGTATGCATGGTCTTCCTGTGCATCTGAGCCAACAGAACTTTTACCCTGATGCATGCATGATTCGAGAAAACATGTTAGAAAAAACATAATTTCAATGGTTTTGATAATCTTTCAGCGATAAATCAGATTCTGTTGGCATAATGAGGAGCACCTGGGCAATATACTTCTGCAAAGACCATGAGTCTGCAAGCAAACAAATGGAACTTAGTCTTATCAGAAAATTAGTTCAGAATCTTGTAAGGGAAGCAGAAACATAGAATGCTTATAAAATAAGATATGTAGCTGATGGAAGTAGTAAGGAAATTAGAGTCGACAAAGCTCATAAAACGTAATACATCTAACACATTAGCATGATATTTCTGTCACTTTGGTGACATTTAAAATAGTTCATTAGTACTTGTTAAAGAACTATTAATTTAGCAGCAAGATGGAAGATCCCACCACTAATCACTTGTAGTTGTTGAAGACAATATTACTTTACTCCATTTCAACATTGTTGCTTGGAATATGCAGACAGAACAGCACGGAGCAAAAATATTTACATTGAGCAAGAGACACCAGCACGGTCCCTAAGTTGTAGATGTTAATATACCCAAGTGCAAATAAACAATCTAGTCGACCAACCAGACATTTCAGGAAAGAGTAGGTCTTCATGAATGGCTTTCCTTTCATGTGCCTGATTATCGCATTAGCCATGGACACAGCTAGGTACTAACAGATGCGCTGTCACTAGCGAAGAAAGAAGGATCGCTATTCATTAGTATCACTAGTACATTCCACACCTAAAGGCAAAAATGTGTTTCCGATGCTTATACTAATATTCAAAGATGATCTCAGCACTTTGCATTTAGCGAGTCTAAACTATTAGAAAATGTTTATTTTTATCAACTTCAATGCAGTAGATGAACTAATATTAAAATTTAAATATGAAGTTTAACAAGTAAACTGCTTGATAGATAGTAAACCAACACCATATTGAAGAGAAGAAGAAATTACGACAATAATCACAAAAATAAAATAAAAATAAAAAACCACAAAGATCTCACCTCCCCGTTTCCTGCACCAGAAGTTAACTGCTTTGATTTCCTACTCCGTAGGAACAAAACATAAGAAAGAGATTTGCTATGAATAAGCACACCTTCGCTTCGTCCATCTCAGAGCTAAGTCCATCTAACATGGAAGAATCTTTGGTTACAAGTGAATAATGAAGAATGACACAATAATATGTAATTGGAAAAAATTACTTCTTAGAAAACCTAACGGGAGTCATGTACAAACCAAAATTGGAGTTAGTTGGCCCTCAAGATCAAGAAGACCTTTGGCTAAAAATGGCATTCCCTCATTGATCTTATTTAAGCATTTTCTGACAGCAACCAAACAAAGAAAAGGGCAAAGCAACAGTTCCAGTCAAACCCAAGCTAATAAACAAAAACAACTCACGATTTTGTGACGTTCTGTGCCTCCACAAAATTTTCTTGTGAAATATAGAAAAGAGCCAAGTCCAGCTGAGTTGAGTTTTTCTGCTCATACAACAAAAATACCTCTGGAATTAGTCATGCCCAAGAATACGATAATCATTGTTCTCATTTTGCTACAATCCCATGCAAGAAGAGACACAATGAAACATCATAAAGTACATAAACAAGTTCCTCCTTCAAAGAGTTACTGTTCAAGTAGCATCAAAAGTCTACATAACATACAAAGGCAAACATGTCCCCCTATCTTCCTCCATTCTCCTATCTACTAACTTTCTCAAGTTTTAGCAACCCAAAGAAGTGAAAAGTGAAAACTATCAATGAAAAGAACTCATCCTACCAAATTCTTCTCTGTTTCAATTTGATCTCTCGTTTTCTTTGCTTTTTTTTTTTTTCTTTTAAGATGATTCTACTAAATTCATGTGAGGCTAACAAGAGAAACCCTCTCCATCCACTGTTTTATCTTTCTCTAATGTTTTCAAAGATTTAGGAAACAAGCTCTGGCTTAAAACGCATCATTCACAGAATTCCAGGTATTGGATTAAGCATTACATAAAAACATGGCCAAAGAAATAATATGCAAATAATGAGAATTTACCGTCAACTTCGGCTCTTCATTATTTCCAGCTTACCCATCCACGATTGATAGATAAGTTTGATGTTCTCCTTGTAAGTCTCCTGCCTCCCAAACCTCTTTATTAGTTCCATTGCCACCTACACCAAAGTAATCCAAACATCAGAAACACACCAAGTCATCTGAATAACGTTGCTGAACACAACCAAAAGACACCCATAAACTCCCGAGTTGCTGAAATAAGCTGGTTGAAGCACAACCAAACACATGGAATATTTTATTCTAATTCTAGTAATCTATGTTTTAAATTCCGATTTCACAAAGTCAGCAAGTTCACATCTATTTTTTTTGGAAGGGTCTTACATGTAAGTTTTTTCATCCTGTGAACGCAATTTCTAAAAACATATTGTTGGGTGCAACTAAGAATTACCACAAAATCTACATATACATAATGGAACTTTTTTAGTTTCCAACAGGCAACAGTTCAAATGTGAAAGTTGCAATATAACATGAAATATATTGTAATCCTGGAGAATCGAATTTCAACAGGGCATCCTGGCGAGGAAAACATAGTACAGTGTCTGCAACCCAACCAATTACAACAAAATATAAGCATAACAATGGAGCATTTTATTTCTAATCCTAACAACTTATGTCCAGCAGTTTTATTGTATAAGTTGAGTTCTTACATGAAATTTTTTTCATCCCGGTGAATTGATTCTCGTGGGAGCTCCGGCGAGCAAAACAACGAATTACCACAAAATAGTGAACATTAACGCCAAATTACCGCAAAATATACATATAAGCAATGAAACATTACATTTTTAGTCCTAACAACTGATTTTAAGCTTCCAAAGTTAATGGTGTAAGTTGACTTCTTACATGATAATTCTTTTCGTCCAGGCGATCCGAGTTCTCGCGGGAAACGGCAGAGAGCAAGACACTGAGTACACTGCTTGCTTCGTGCCATCTATGCGCACGCACGAGCTCGTCTAGTATGTGTCAAGTTCCTAACCTGCTGTTGGTTCACCGGAGTTGAGTATACGGTTGAGTTAGTTGCTGGAATTAAGGAAATGGTTGCTGCAATTTATGAGCTGCACGTTGAGCAAATAGGTTGCTTGTTGCTACTGTTTGGACAGTTATAATGGCCAATTAAATCACGTCCGTTTGATCAGATTCATCTTGACAATCCAATTCAAACGATTGCTGAAACGTCATCTGTTAATATGGACCGTCGGATGAAGTGAAATTACATCTTAACGGTTGGTTAGCAGCGCACGTAGAAATTGAAACAGCACGTGCCAGGCATGTGCATTTTAAGGGCAATTCTTCTATATAAACCAGTCGAAAGTTGCTTGTTGGGCATGGACGAATTTGTTGAATTGAAATCGTTTTTCTTGTATATTCTTTCCAGTTTTTTAATACTCTAGTATAGTTTCTTGTATTTTAAATCGATTACGATCATTTCCTTAGGAAGAATCGTCCAATTTGTCCTCAAATTCTTGACTGATCTAAGTGTTCGACGAAACGCCTCTCGGTATACCCTAAGTTTTTCCGGTCTCCGGTCATCGTCTCCGGCGAGATCATGACAGTATGTAGATAAGATTTCCCTTGTTCTCCTGCATTAGAGGCTTCGACGACGCGCATCTGCTAAGCCTTCTAGAAGGTTCTGCCACCATCTTCTTCCACTCCAATGTAAGCACATATCTTCATATCTATCGTCATGGCCACTAAGCTGGTTTAGCCATTAAGCAAATCAAGTTTCTTTCGACCAAAAAAAGAAAAAAGCTTTGTTATATCATTGTCATCAAGAACCAAGAAATATAGTTGGAATCAAGACAAATTTCAAAAAAAATAAAAAACAAGATAAGTGCATCAGTCATACAAATACATCTATAACATCAAGCAAGAAAACAAATGTTGCGCTGGTATGCGGTATATAAAACACGGAGAGTACCGAATGGAAGTAGTGGCCTTGGTTTGTGAAGAGCAGTGCTAAAATCTGAAAAGAGAGGACTGTTCTGGTGGGTAAAATATTTGCATGGTGGGCGGTGCAACAACTAATTAATGTCTGTATAGCATGAAGGCATATTCCAAAATAAAGTTCACTTAAGAACATAAGAGAACAATAGAACCAGGCTTGCCATTTGACCCCTTGGAGTTTTGAAGACCAGACAATCTCAATGCAATAATCACAATAATACTACACATATTATAAACCCATTTATTAGGGATACATTAAGAAAATGTAGATATCTATCAAAATGGAAAAACAAATTGTGACAAAATGAATGTTTCATGTTGCATAGTAGTAAATGCTAGAGCAGTTGAAAACACGCAATGAGCTCCGTACCTTTTGATGACTTCGCAGCTCAGAAACTGCAGAACGCCGCCATTGAATTCAGCAAGAGCAAAGTAAATATCAAACTTATTCCAAGGGATCGTTCATGATTTAGTACTTCTGATGACTAGCACCATTTAGCACCTTCTACTTTACTTTGGAAATGAGAGCAATCCAACAGTCTCTAGACAAGTGTTACGAGAGAGGCGAGTAAGATCTTATTAGAGGCTTCTCACGAGCACAATAAAAACATAAATAAAATTAAAGAAAGAAAAAAAAGCTAAGACTTTGCATAAAGAGAGAAGGAAACTGGTCTACCCAGAGGGGAAAATTGAAACAGTATTTTTTTCTAAGAAGGAAAATAGAAGCATAGGAGGCAAACTAAACAAACATAATCAGAAGCAAGTTTGAAAGGGCTTAGAAAAAGAAAACATGGACACTACTAGAGCACTCGTCAATCTCGCTCCCATGTTCCTACATGCATATGTAAGTGAGATCCACAAGGAATTGAGATGATGATGATACCGACGGAGTCAAATTGAAGACGATGCAGTCCCCTTTGTGGAATTAATTTCTAATCATTTGTATTGCGTTTTGTGCTTATGGAAACTAAAGGTTAGCCAATTTTTCTAAATTCCTGAACTCTTGGAGAAGAGCCTGCAAAAACCCTGACGGAAATGGGGGTGCAGGAACCTTAGCTGTGAATGGCAAATGGGCATGATCATCTTCTCCATTTCTCCAATGGAGATTAGGTGCTCAATTCTGCAGCCTCCCGGTCCCTAGATCAACTGGGCACTGGTGTGCTGCTTGATGAATAGAGCAGCTTCTTGTCAGTTGTTTATTGTTGCATTGGTGTTTATAAAAGTAGAATGAATTTGGACAGTACTGACAGTTCTGAACAGGCAAGAGCAAACACATCTAGAACCCATGTAGATGTTTTTATTTTTAAATCTCATTCCATAGATATGGTAAATACATTCCATGAGATTGCCGTCAATAAATACATAAATCTCTCGCATGGACGATGTAAAAAGTGAAATCCAAAGAAGGCAAATCTATGAGATCGACTCATAGACTATTAAAATGTATTGTCTAAAGCTTATAAATAATTGGTGTCAGTAGGAAACCTCGAATAACAGCGTTAAATGATGTTCAGTTATTCTTTATTTTCCATTGATGGATGCCTGAAACTGGAATAGAGGCAAGGACATTGCAGAAAATTATATTTCAATATATTAAAGTAGAACGAAAGAGATGGCCACATTGATATTTAAGAGTAAAAAAGGATAGTCACGTGATATATATTTTAGAAAATTATATCCATTAGCAATGGATGTAAACAAAGGAAACAAAAAAAACCAATATCCACTAAAAATGACAGAACATAGAGTTAATGGAACATTATAAAGCAAGGTGGGACGATCACCACATTGCAATTTATTCTGTAGAGGTTATCTAGATTGATTAATAACTTTTTGGGGTTACTTCGCCGGACTGTACAATCAATAGAGTCCGAACCACAGACACTCGTGGGCTCACTTCTTATTAAAGATATGTTTATGTAGTAGCAACTACTACTATTAAAATCATTAAACATCCTGAAATGGAACGAAGAATGTAATTCATAAATGTGAGTATAGATGATGCACATGTATTGATTTCAAAGTTATCAACCTTCATAGAAGTAAACAAGAGCAGACAAACCAATTCACCAAGTGTTCCACTTTACGCTTAATGAATGGTTTGATGAAAATGATTTAACCTACATATTGGAAAAATGTTTGAATTGACCCCTTTCAAACATAAATAAAGATTCAATATTTGTCAGGTAAGGACTAGAAATATATGCATTAACTAAAGACAATGATAATACACGAAAATTGGGAGCTTTCGTTGGACCAGAGATCATTACACATAAAAAAAGGATTTGCTATTGTAATAAGCACACTTCGCTTCGTCATCTCAGAGCTAAGTGCCATCTTAACATGGAAGAATCTTTGGTACAACGTTGAATAATGAAGAATGGACACAATAATATGTAATTGGAAAAAAAAGTACTTTTCTTAGAAAACGAACGGGAGTCATGTACAAACCAAAATTGGAGTTAGTTGGCCCTCAAGATCAAGAAGACCTTTGGCTAATGCAGCAGCAGACATCTAAGAAGGTTCATACAAGCCAATTAAGGAGCTACTTACTTGCACTCGACTGTTATCCGAACTGTTGATCTTCAGGTAATGTCTATACGTACTATGCAGCGAAGCAATCCCGTGCCTTCACCTAAAAGTTTAATTTTCATAACACTATTACAAATGTTGCTAAACATATCAAGATCACTAACCAATAATACCAACGAATAAGTAGAACCAAGAGCTCAAACGGAACTTTTAAGGAAGTGCCGACATAATATTAGGCACTAGACATACATTTTTACTCTTTACAAATATACTTCTAATATAGAAAGCCAGGGTGCCAATTTTTTCTATACACGCATATTTTGTGTGAAATAATATCTTGGCAGGTTATGTATGAGCGTATTTAAGTAATTAAGCAAGCATCTAATACAAACGAAGCAAACAATAAGACATACGTATGTATATATATAATATATATAATATATATGTAAAGGTTCTGAAGTTATTATTGGTTACAAAAATTTTGGAGCCATCAAAAATGATTTTTGCGTATAAAATTTTAGAAAAATTACCAAAAATAATAGCGATTATCACACGAAAAATTTAATTCTGTTTGTGCTAAAAAATTTGTTTTTTAAAAATTTATATATTCATATTTTACTATAATTTTATAAATTTTTCAAAAAATTAGATATTCATTTAATAATATTTGAAAAAGTACAGACTTTTTCGACAAACTGCCCGTCGCTGTGCGTGCTACCGTGCAAGTATTGTATGGATAAGTTAATAATATACAAAAACTAAGTCAACTACTTGACCAATAAATTCTCTTTCATGTTCACGGCTGCCCACCGCATCACAAGTTACAATTGCGATGTGTATTTTCATTTTTTATTATAATATATATTGAATTATATATATGGATCTCGATTTATAGTCAAACTCCTACTAAACAGAGTTCGATTACCGGTGTAATTAGCTACACCAACCCGATGATTCAAGCTCGAGACCGAACTCAGATTCACGATTTTGCTCATTCGACACATCCAGAAATAGTACATCTTGAAAGAAAATTCATAAATTTTTTAAATTTTATTTGAATGATGAACCTACAAGTTCATTGTGGACGGTCAAGAACAAACCTATAGTTTTGAGTCGATGGGGCCAATAAAAATGACTCAGACCAGACCAGTCAGATCAAAACTAACCCATTCTAGATTCAGTAAGAGTACTTGGCTGACATCCTCTTGCCATTATCGAAACAAAACCTAAGAATTTGACAGTGATTACGACGTATACCCCATTATCTAGATAATGAACTTGATCGATCAAAGCACGATCGACGTTGATGTGGCTCGGAAGTATGACGGAGAGAATGGAGGCGAAATATTTAGCGTGGAAAAGCCCGCGAGTTGAGCTCTGGGCAGAAAATTTACATTGCCGGCGGAAGAGCTTGGTATAGATCACTGGAAAAGTGTTTACAAGGTTCACTCGTTCTCTCTTGCTTTCGGTGTTTACAAGTAGTTGGAACTGCCCCATGATTGTCCTTAACAATAATTGCATGGATGAAGCACATTATAGAATTATCAGGTTAGTATTACAAGGAAGAACAAGAAGATGTCTTGCTTGCAAGAATTATGGAAATATGGAATTTGGGTTATATCGTTCCGTCTGCAAAGAACATTACAAGATAAGGGGGTGATATACATATTAGTAAAAATCAACCTACAATGTATATACACAGATTATGCATAAATATATGTATGGCGTAACAGGAATACCACGAATAAAGGGAGGGAATAAAAATCAACCTGAAAGTATCCATCCAACGAAACTTTTGCATATCCCTTCTCATTCTCATTGTATTAGGGGCCCAATGTTATCAAAGGCGCAAAGGCGCAACGAGACGCAGGATGATTTCGGGGCTTAGGCGCAAGGCGCAGCCTTATAAACGGTGAGGCAACCAATTTTTTTCGAATAAAAATATTATATTTAACCAAACATTAAATTTGAACACACTTAATATAAATTTCTCTAGTTTAGAGTTTAAGATTTATTCTAGCCAACTTGCAAAAATAAAATAGATTGGTTAGTGAGAATGAATGATTTAAGGTATTCTTATCCATTAGTATTTAGTAATTTTTTTTTTAACTAGATATATTGTATATAGCTATATAATACATATATAGGCAGTCTTTCTTTGCATTTTCAGCCTGCAAAAATTATGGTTTGAATCTGTTCAAAAAAAATAAAGCTTGCAAAAAGCAACAACAAGATAGAAAAAAGCTTTTTTCTTCTTTAAGTTTTCTTCTTCTCCTCCTCCTCTTTCTTATTTTCTTCTTTTCTCTCCTTCTGCTGCGCCTATTGAGCAGGATTTTTTTGGGAAGAGCAGTCATAAATTCTTTTAAACTATCATTTGTTGAAGGCGCCGCCAAGGCGTGCCTGCATTCGCCCTAGGCTCGCACATGAATTCTGCCCCCGCCAAGAAAAAGGAAAGGCCCCCGTTCACTAGGCGCAGCCTTATTCGCCTAGGCGCGCCCTAAGTGAAAAGCCCCATTTATAAACTATGTGAGGCCCAAATTAACATCAGAACTTACTGTTTGTCCATATGAGAGCCTCCTTGCTCAATACAATGGCTAAATAGGAAAAAAAACCCCTAATTTTTTTCATCAAAAGCAACACGCTAAGCTGGAATTGGAAGAGGACGGCGAATGGCTGGACGCGGCCTAGTTTTCCATAATTGAAACATCGTTCATCATGGACATCCAACAAGCCAGGCTATTCATCATTTTTCACACTTTGAGACTTTGGAACTCAACATGTTCATGTGATGTGACTATGTGCTTTTCCAATATGGCTTGTCCAGAATCCATCAATAAACTAACTTCCGCAAAATTTAATGGTAATTAGCAAGTTATACATATGTTAAGAGCTAAGAGTCTTAAGAATGATGTAAGAAATTTATCTGTGTATTTTGATGTGTATAAGATTTTTGCTAATAGGCTTGTTCTGATATTTTCTATGACAACTTTGGTTTAAATTTGTATTTGTTATGGAGATATTTATATCTATGGAAACAGCGCGCCTTGCGTTAATAAGGCCCGCGCCGCACCTTGCGCATTGCGCCTAGGCTCCGGGACCACCTTTGCGCCTTGCGCCTTTGACAACATTGATCAAGAGTTGTGGTCGGGCGTAGGCGGAGCATCTTGAACGCACGCCCGACTCGGATCTAGGCGGGCACAAATGCCTCCAGTGCGCCTAGGCAATATTACTATTATCAATAAGTTAATATAAATTCATAATACACTGTTGCTGATAGTTTAGGATTCAAGTGAAACTCGCTTTTTGGGGTTACCTCTAGCTTAGGGTTTACAAGGCGTGTTTCGCCAAGCCTAGCGCAAGACACCGAGGCGCACTAGGCGCGCGCCTTTTGAACGTGAGCCTCCTTGACCCGAGGTGGACGCAAACTTTGTTGGGGTGGGCCCTATTTTGCGCAAGGTCGAGGCACGCCTTTAAACAACTATGACCAAAACAACTAGAAGCCGTAGGCGCACCGTCTCAAGATAAGCATTACTGTTCCAAGTTTCCTAGTGCACTATCTAGGTCCTCTGCAATTCTCAGTCGTCTAGCAGCAATTCTCACCTAGTTTAATTCAGTATGTTTCAATAAGAATACTTATCGAGAAATTTTTTTCCAGCAGGCAGTTTGCACAATACCAGCACTCGGTACTTGCGAGTCAGTACAAAACAAGCGAAAACTTATGTTTGCATTACTAATCCTTTGTCAAAGCTATACAATCCACTATAAACCCTAAATCCAATATCTGCGTGGTCACTTGTTCCCCCCCCCCAAGGAAGGGAGTAGATTATCCAACTATATACCCTAATTCCATTTATTCTGGTGTCCACTTGTTCCACACCAGAAGGGAGTAGTGTAGTCTAAGGGTCTATTGTGATATCCACAAATCGCTCCTATTTTATAGATATGTTATCTTAAGCACTTTTCTCAAAATATAATAACTAAACATAACAACAGTACAAGTAACAGAATCTTTTGCAATTGTTTTACTTAGAATCTTTAAATTTGCTCCCTCTACAAATTTACATCAAGGGATCCCGTGTCGGCAATATAATAAAGGTTACAACATAAGCAAAAAGAAGCCATCTCGTAGGATTGAAAACTGCTGTATCATAACCCCACAAAGCCTTAGTTTGTTTGGGAAAAATTATCATGAATAAAATCCAAGCAGAAAACAACTTTTGATAACTTGGAATTATCAATCCTCATGCAGGACTATGGGGACAAAGGACACAATCATGCACGGCCTTTTGGACACCACTTTACAATAATAAAATGCACATAGAACGAAATGATTAACACCAGACTTACCTTTGTGCTAACTTATGAAGTATTATGCAAACTGTGCTGATAAGATTTTAATAGCCTTTTGCTGATAAACACATAATTATATTTCTATGAGCTAACTCACCGACCAACTATAATGCAATTAACACTAACGAGTAATTTTATGCATTTTTTAAGAAGGAACGTGAACAATGATCTTTACTAAGCTGACCCTGAACTGTAAATCTAAAATAGGTGCAACCGAAAACAGAAAATTAGAGATGTATTGGTATTAAACAACGTATATAAGAAGCAAAGGCAAGTAACTACCACAAAGAAAATATTAAGGAAACTGACCTTCCAGAGTAAGATTCCCTTGTTACATAAATTGTATGTCAACAGTATTTTGCCACGAATCGCAGACTAGCTGAATGGCAGGGCCACCATATACCTTATCAAAGTTCTGTAGGGCGGAGGCCAAATCTTTTTGCGTCAGGCCTTATATAATAACACCAATATGCGGTACCATCCTTTGCAGATATCTGAACAACTTCTGGTGGCGAAGGATGGCACCGCGTTATTCAAATCATGTAGGTTAATCCATATCTGCTGTTCTTCTACAAGCAAGCAACACTTTTGTCCGTCCTAATATCAAAATTTGAGAACTTTCAACTTTGAATGCGATCTACTAAGAACTTGAACTATAAGATTATTATCGGAAATCCAATTAACTCGAGCTAGATACTCATCTTCTCCATGACCTTCATCATTATTTCCACAAAAGAGATCCATCCAAACAACTTCACCTTCAGTTACAGAAACAACTCCAATTCGAACTGTGGCATTTGATGCTCCTGTAAAGGGGTATGCATGGTCTTCCTGTGCATCTGAGCCAACAGAACTTTTACCCTGATGCATGCATGATTCGAGAAAACATGTTAGAAAAAACATAATCAATTGGTTTGAAGTAACTTTCAGCGATAAATCACGAATTCTGTGCATAATGAGGGAAGCACCTGGGCAATATACTCTGCAAGAACCATGATCTGCAAGCAAAAATGGAACTTAGTCCTATCAGAATTAGTTCAGAATCTTGTAAAGGAAGCAAACATAGAATTTGCTGAAAAATAAGGTATAATGTGTCTGTGGAGATAGTAAGGAAATTAGAGTCGACAAAGATCATAAATCGGGTAGACTAACATCTAACACATTAGCAATGGATTATTGTCTGTCACTTTAGGAGTGACATTTAATACACAGTAAGGTAACATAGTACTTAAAGAGACTACGTTAATTCTAGCAGGCAAGATGGAGATCCCACACTCACAATCCACTTAGTAGTTGTTGAGACAATATTACTTTACTCCATTTCAACATTGTTGCTTGGCAAAATATGCAGACAGAACAGCAGGAGCAAAAAAAGTTAGAGGTACATTTGAGCAGAGCGACCAACAACCAACGGTCCTAAGTTTATGATTTGTGGCCATATGGGTGTATAAATAGGGACCCAGATGTTGTAAGATCAACAGGTCGACGCAAACCTAGGGAACATTAGGTCAGGAAAAGGAGTAGTCGTGACTCTCAACACCGTGGCTTTCTGATCCATGCCTGAATTGTATTCCTATATGCCATGGGCACACAATAGGCACCCCCACACCTCGTAACTAGCGAAGAACAGTCAAGGGGACTCGTATTCATAGTACCTTTAGCTATGGTCAACTCTCACGCTCACTTCCACACCTAAAGGCAAAATAGGTTTGCGATGCTATACTAAGTATTTCCCAAATGAAGATGGATCGTCCCACACAAGTTGACTTTAGCAGAGTCTGAGACACTATAGAAAATTGTTTATTTTTATCAACTTCAATGCAGTAATGAACAATATTAAAATTTAAATATGAAGTTTAACAAGTAAACTGCTTGATAGATAGTAAACCAACACCATATTGAAGAGAAGAAGAAATTACGACAATAATCACAAAAATAAAATAAAAATAAAAAACCACAAAGATCTCACCTCCCCGTTTCCTGCACCAAGAATTACTGCTTTGATTTCCTACTCCGTAGGAACAAAACATGCACCTCATCATTCTGCACGTATGCAAGCATATTCCCGTCAGGAGACAAATGCAGGTCAATTATTGGTGAGCTAACATCACTTTGCAGCACGAGATCCGGCTCCAAACCAGATACATCCTGGATATATACCTGAAAAAAAAACCAAATCCACACAGCTTTCAACAATTATGCAACATATGGGGACCTAAATCCTATCAATCTAGAAGGGGAAACAAAAAGAGCAACCTAAATGCAGAAACCTGTATATAGACCTGCTAAAAACAATTTATTGGCCAGCTTCTCGTACTTCACACTCTAGGAATTATTCAGCATCAAAGGGCATATACATGTACTCACTCTGGGGAAACAATAAAACTCACTTGAAAGCATGATCATTTTGTGCAAAGGCTGAACTTTTCTATACCAAGTTATGTATAAAGAACGCAAACTCACAGGGTCTTTGGCTTGGTGGGTTTCAAGCCAGGTTGGGCAATTGTTCAACTGAAGAAGCGGAGCTTTGGTGATGTTGGCAGGGATTACAGGTTACATGGCAGATGGGATATCGTAAGCTTTGGGTTGAAGTTGATTCAATGTTGCTGATACAATATCTCACCTCGGATGTTCAGCGGCTATAGGCCTCTTACAAGCTTTTTCCATCTAGCGAACATTAAAAGAAACCCCACACTGCCACAAGGCAATCCAGCAGCAATACGAGCAACATCAATCTTGTTTTTACAAGGGCCTTTGCCTGATCGTACACCGCATATGAGCATGTCATTGCGAGTTTCTCATCTTCGCCTTTAGCAAGTAGCTTGACTTGCGAAGTTATCTTCCTTGTCAATGCTGCCTATTAAAAAGTTCTTCAACAGAAAAAACATGGCACCAATGGTGACATCCATGTTGATTACACCATCTTCTAGAATGATAATTCCAATGGAAAAACAACACAACCTCAAGACACCACCAAACGGCCTAAGAATAAAACTGTCAGCAGCTTGAGAATAACGCCAAAAACAACATTCTGTTGACTAATACTCCTTAATCTAAAAGATATAAGATGATAAAAGGATTTAATAGGTCAACAGAAAACTAGCTGACATGCTAACTTACCTTAACAGTATTCTATCTTACCTAATTCAATCCATCATTAAGATCTAAAATATAGCTGAAAACACACTTACTAGGCTCCTGCAATATGAATGCATTTACAAAACATCATATGTATGTAGTTCATTGATTCTACATCAAAATTCGTTCTAACAAAAGAACATAAATCGTACCACAAAAGAAAAAGAAAATTTAAAAAAAAAAAAAACCAAAAACCAAAAACTAGTCACAAAAAAAAAAAAAACCTAGAAGAAAATATAAGCATAAGCAATGAAGGTGGAGAGGCGGCAGAAGTAGGATGTGGCGAGGTCATCCGTTAGTGTTTTTTAGATTAAGGATCTGATGTAATTGCATACTGTCTCCTTGCAAATAGCCACTTCCAATGCATAATAAAGAGAAATCAAGTTTACATTGCAAAAGGGGAAATCTGAAAAAGAAATTTACCAGTTGCCTATAAAAGCTAAACAAACATTTCGTGCCATTTGCTTTTCGCTAGGAATCAATAACACCGGATACCTCACCACTAGCAAAAGAGAAGAAATAGCAAGTTAATAACATATCAAGCATCATAGGGGACGTTAAAAATATCTACATTAGGTATGCTAAGCGAGAATATAAATGTCTAACTATTTCAAATTGTTTAATAAATGGCTTATGCCTAAGGGTTAATATAATGGGCACACTCCCTTCTTATTACCATAAGACTGAACAGCCTAAAGCAAAGACCATTAGCCACTTCATTTAATGCGTTGGACTCCCATCTTCACAATTACAAATGTAAGCATAGCATAAGAGCATCAGTGTACCTCATAAACCTTCCTTCGGTCATGAACTAAGCACTCCGTTCCAATTCGTTCACTAGAAAATACTAGAAGAAGAATTCAGGCAAAGCAAATATTTCACGTCAAATATAAACATATTTAAATAAGATAAATTCCTCTAAAACCAAAATTAATGCACTTTCACGTAGGCTTTTTAGTTGGGCTCAAAGGATTTCTTGTGTAGCACGCTTAGCTTCTCTTATCACATAAGATCCCTATTCTCGCTCTGTTCTACATGAATGTTGAATCGATAAGTCTAACCAAAAGCCTGCTATTGGTTCCATAATGGCAAAAAATTGGAACTAAAGGACTGTTTGGAGAATACCCCACATCATCTCAAATCATAGAGAAGAACAGATAGACAGCATGGCGTGTTCATCATAACGCTCATGCACCTACTTCCAAACTAGGCGCCGTCAACAGCTTGGATTAGATGTTTACTCGAGTAATTGTATTGGACATAAAAACACGTGCAATAACTATAATATAATTTTAAAATTATGAAGCCAACAACAATAACAAAGCCTTCTCCCAGCTACAAGTTCACCAAATCCTAATCGGTATCTATATCTGCCCGTCAAACTAATGGACCATCACAAAATTATTCCAAGTAAATCATTGATCATGCATCTCGGCTATTCAACAAAGTGCTATATGGTGTGTGGTATATACAAAACAGCGGAGGAGTACGAATCTCACTTTGCGTAACGCAATAATGTTGGCTTTTCGTAATGGAAATCCAAATGAATAGAAAGCAATCAAGCAGTCTTAGATCGACCAAATGTAAAAACACAGAAAATGATCACTGAGTTTACAGTCAAATAAAAGAGAGAAGGAAACATAAACTTCATTTTATGACCATTCTACTAACAAAAATATATTCAGATAGAGATAGTAGCGAAAGCATGTAAAAACCAATCAAGTTGAAGTCTATATAAATGAAAAGATCAAATAGGAAACCTGCTTTCTCCCAGCATGAGAGAGGACACCTCCATATTTGAAGTACCTTTAAAGCTTCAACAGGCTGCTCCTCTTCACCTTCGCCACTATTTTTGGAACCTTAACCTACTTTGATGACTTTAACTGCACTTTCCCCTATATACCAGAAAAGTGTCAACCCTACAAAACACTGCACGATGGTGACATACATATGTCGGTTGATTACTCTATCTTCTACAATGATAATTCCAATAGAAAAACAATGCAACCTCAAGATGCCATCGAAATGGTCTCAGAACAAAACTATGAGCAGCTTGAGGAATAACGCCAAAACCACACCTTGACTAATAATCGTAATCTAAAAGACATAAGATAATAGAAGGATTTAAAAACAGATAAACATAAAGTCAGCTGACATGTTAAACTTACCTCCGTCCGTCATTAAGGATCTATAACATGTACCATGTCTACAATATGAATGCATTTAGGAAAAATCCTATGTATGTAGAAAACTTCTACATCAAAATTCATTCTAACAAAGAACAAAAATCCTACCACAAAAAATGTCGCGTCCCGCTCCCCGCCCCGGGCCAAGCCCGCCAAACCCTGGCTCCACCACAGAGCCGGGTCTCTTTTCGCTTCCCGAAAAGAGGGTATCCCTTATGGAGGTGCTAAGGGTTGGCCTCCCCAAGTATATCAACACAAACATTCATACTGCCCAGCAATTGGGACAAATTCTCGACACCGAAACTCCGCGCGCGGCCCAATGCATGCCCAACTCGCGCCCAGCCCGATAGTTTCGGTCGACCCGGTCCTTGGTTTCCGTCGACCAGAACGCGCAGATCGTGCACCTTCGTGCCGATCCCGCCCAAATCCGGGGCCTCACAAAAAAGAAAAAGAAAATCCGGGCTTCAGTAGAGTGAAATGCCTATCCTTTATCACTATAGTGGAGAAAATTTCATCCCTTTCATGCCTTTAAAATTTGGAATGCAACTTCCTATACAGCCGACACCTAGTTATCCTAAAATCGTATTTTGAAAGAGAAATAGAATCACCGAAACTTAGCTTCTATTAGAAGTAGCTTAATAATATAAACTTCTATCTGCTCTATACAAACGAAAATCAAATAGGAAACCAGCTTTCTCCCAAAATGAGCGAGGACATCTCCATATTTAAGTACCTTTAAAGTTTCAACAGGCTGCTCCTCTACACTTTCTCCACTATTTTTGGAAACTTTAACCCACTTTAATGACTTTAACTGCACTTTCCTATAGATACCAGAAACAATGTCCACCTACAAAACATAGCACATACATGTCAGTTGAGTACCTATCTTCAGAATGATAATTCAACAGAAAAACAAGACAACCTCAAGACGCCACCAAAATGGCCTAAGAATAAAACTTTGAGCAGCTTGAGGAATAACGCCATGAACAACACACCCTTGACTACTACTCCGTAATCTAAAAGATAAAAGATAATAGAAGCATTCAATAGCAGATAACATAAAATCAGCTGACATGTAAACTTACCTTAAAATTTCTAGCATACCCGAGTTATCCCTGTCATTAAGGATCTAAAACATGGTTGAAAGGCGTACCAGGTCTACAATACGAATCAAGGTTTTCCGTGTCAAGCCGAGTTTCTGTAAATCCAAAACTCGAGACATGTTGACCGTCTCCTTGCAAATAGTCACTTCCAATACATAATAGAAGTATAGACTCCATATTTGTGTTGGTATTAATCTTAAAATAACCTTAAATAATTTATTTTTCAATCTCAAATAAATTATATTTTTATTCCATCAAAACGATTTCTAACCATGATTTAAGGTGTCATCTTGTGCCGAGTTTCAGTAAATTCCAAACTCGAGATGTGCCGAGCGTGCCGAGTAATCACTCTACATTAGTTGATCCGGCTCATGTTATCAAACTTAAACCAGGAAAGATTTCATCTGTACCATTACAGCTTGAGACAAGTCTAGCAGTACATTATCTTTATCTAGAAAATGAAACACAACAAAATTTTGCCTAATGGTTTACAGGCACAAAGTTTGAAAGAAACCATCGTAGGTGGTGCAATTCAATTGTATTACCTAAAGGCCAACAACAATCTTGGCATCGAGAAGTGCGAATCATGGATTATGTCAATAACATGATACCTAGCAACTACATTTATTTGTTTATTTGTTTATCGAGAAAACATAGCTATAAAATTTAGAGAAAAAAGACGCAGCAAGATTATAGACTAAACATAAGGACCACCGCTTAGTAAGGTGAAAGACAGGGATGATGTAAGAACAAGGATTTAAATTCCGGGCGGCACGTTGTGTGCCGCCTGGAACGTGCCGGCCGTACCGTCCGTTTTTTGCATAGAATGAAAATAATTTTTTTTTGTTGCCCTTGAAGTTAGTATGTTCAATTTATAAATGATTATAAATTATTTGTGGAATTGTTTATAAATTATCATGGGTTTTAATTTTCTTTTATCTTTTAATTAATTTTCAAAGGGATAAAATCGCATTTTGGCACGGTCGGCATGTCTCGAATGTGGAACTTATAGGAAATGGTGAGCTCGTATCGAAGAAGAGAGCGCACATTTGAAACCGCTTGTGTAGTTAGACATAAAGATCAAGAAATTCAAAGGCATTGAAGAATGGGATAATGTGTAAAGAATAAAGATCAGGAAATATAAAGGCATTGAAGAGTGGGGGGATAATATGTAAAGATAAATCTTTATATTTACAAACTGAAATGATCATATTCTATTCTTTAATTTTAATTGATAATCATATTTACCCACATCTGCTTTAATTAATTACATAAGAATGTCATTCATAATCTAATGAGCATACAATATACCAGCCACACAATGGTAGACCTTAAACGAAACCATGCAGTTCAGAACCACATGACAGTATAGACACGCTTATATGTAGAGATATGAAATAATTAGTAAAGACATAAAAATACCTCCTCGTCTGTATTATCTTTGAGTGGCTTCGACCAAACAAATGATGCCAGACATACTTCTCCTAGAATACCTCCTGGTCTGTATTAGTTTGGGGACTTTTGCTAGAAAGCATGAAATAGCTGTATACCAAGCCAACTAGACAAAAAAGAGACATATGTTACTTTTTGAAGAAGGCGAAACACAACCGTCATTAAGAAATAGCTAAATTTTGTCCAAAATTCTCTACAATACCTATTCACTTGAGGGAAAGAAAAAAGATAAGTATTAGTTAATATTCGCAAAGTAGACACGCAAGAGAAATGACGATCGTTGACCAAAGGAAGAGCAAATGGATAAGTAGCCACATTCCAGCAGATGGCTTAGGCACTTCTTGAGATTGCAATTGCCCTAAGAACTATCACATTCTTGAATGGAATTTTCAAAAAAAGTAGCTTGCTGTTAACCGCTTCGTTTGCAAGCCCTAGCGATTAGATGTATTCCATTCTAAATACGTAAAATGTGTGATAAACTATTAGGGACATGCAACGAAGCATTACCAACTTAGCAACATGTTAATTGCCAGAATCTTACTTACATGAAACACTTTGGGAATGAAAACTCCGACAAGTCAGTTTTGGGAATATCTTGATCCGCTTTCATCAATTTAACTAAGCTATCCTAGCTAAATGGTTCTTCAAAATGAAAAGAAGGTTACGATCCGTTGCCTACTGAAAGGATTCTCTCCCACTTCTTAAGTCATCTTACCTGAAGATATTTTCTTAGCGCAATTTGAGCATCAAGAAAGAGTATCAGGTAGTAGAGTAGAAAGTTGTGCTGTCGGCAAATAAAGCTGGTGCAACGTAATCCACTATTGGGGTAAAAAACTCTGCTAATCCAGTGGGATGGAGCTCATCAAGCGACTTATAATTCTCAAAGTTAATTGTTAATAGTCTCTTCCCTTTGATCCTCGCATCCTAGAAGTATGCTTCTCTGCATGGTTGAAAGACAAAAAGGGTTCAACGTCATGATCCATGAAGAACAATGTAATGTCAATGTAGAAGCAAAGATGTTGAAGATGCATAACAATCTTCAAATTGCGGTGTACCTCATTGATTATCAGAGTGACATTTTGCAAGGCATGGTGAAGGTGAAAGTGCGTCTTTCCAACAAAAGCATAGTACTTGCCTCTTTCTTTCAGAGACTCTTCTTAGCAACTGCTTTTATAATTGGCAAAAGAATATTGTATATGAGATCTAAGCAAGCATTTGTCGATGTGGCAACGTTAAGACACAACAAAGATACCTGGACTCCTATATAAGCAAGACGATCATTCATGTCAACTTGAAGATAAACGGAATGCACAATGCAGTTACTAAGTTTATGATGTACCCCAATTTTATATATGGATCAGGTATACCATACTAATTAGAAAACACATCTAACAACAACCTCCATATTCCATATATATATACAAAGAGAGAGAGAGAGAGAGAGAGAGAGAGAGAGAGAGAGAGAAGAGAGAGAGAGAGAGAGAGAGAAAGAGAGGAGAGAGAGAGTAGAGAAGGATGGAGGTTATTCGCAGTCAATCCTGAGATAATATGCGAAGAGTTATGAGAAGTCTACATATCGCTAGCGATCCGACGGCTTGTAATATAACGTGTGTCTACTTTGGCTGAAGTCGCGTAGCCGCGACATTTGCGTATAAAGTCGTAGCTGATTTTCTGTTCCAACACCGCATAATCCGCCGTGCGGATCGTAATACATCCGATGGTCAAAACCGACCTGAGAATAGCCTCTCTTCGTCTCTCTCTCTACATGCAAAGTTGTGGAATTGGAAGTTTGAACACGAATGCTGCATCAATGAATATATATATATTAATATATAGATAATATATATTATATATATATATATATATATATATATATATAATACTAAGTCAAAAACAAGGGTTTCTACAGGAATAGTGCCCAGCATATTGATGAAGAAATAAGGCGGCCATGTATTGAAAAAGAGAAGGCATGTCAACACAAAATTAATTTTGAAAGGCACATCAAGATAGCAAATTCTCAAAGTTTGCAACAACCATATTGAGTTTTTTTGTTCTAAACTTAAAAAAACAAAATGATAAGTAACATATACTGTGTGGATCTCGTATGCCGGAAGCATACCACGTATAGTAATACAGAGTTTGATCTTTCCAGTGCGATCATTGTTGAAGTATATGGACCACCATCTAGCTACTTCACTTTTTTGCTCCTAAAATTCTCAGCTCAGAAAGCATGGAAACAATCTGACAAAGTCAACTTACGAAAGTCGCTATTTGTAATAGAAGAAGTTGCATACATGAAAATAAGCCAGTGAATACAATATACCACCCATACTATGGTAGACCTTCAAAGAACCATGCAGTTGCAGAGCCACATGACAGTATAGACAAGCTTATATGTAGGAATATGAAAATAATTAGTCAGAGACATAAAATACCTCCTGGCTGTATTTTTCTTGAGTGGCTTTAAGTAAACCATGATGTCCGACATACTTTCCTAGACATTAGTTTTTGGGGACTTTGTCAGCAAGCATGATATAGTTGTGTAGAAGATGAAAAAGAGGTTATCCTGTAACATAGAGCTTATCCTGTATACCAATCCAACTATATAAAAAAGAGAGATATGTTACTTTCTCAAGAAGATGAACAATGTAATACAAAAAAAATAGCAGAATTGTTAAGATTTTCTAGCACTACCTTACTTGAAGGAAACAAAAAAATTTATTACTATGGGCTCCAAGGGAATGCCATCAACCTGCAATGGCTAGGCACTTCTTGAGGATGGCAATTGCTAAGAACTATCACATTTTTGTTCTTGAATGGAATTTCCAAAAACAAACAGCTCGCAGATAACGCTGGGTTTGCAAGCCCTAGCGAGTAGGCGGATTCCATTCTAACTAAGTGAAATGAGATAAACCATTCGTGACATGGAAAGAAACATTACCAACTTAGAAACATTTAACTGCCGGAATCTTACTTACTGGAAACACTTTGGGAATTAAAACTTGGACAAGCCAGTTTTGGGAATATCTTGATCCACATTCATAAATTTAACTAAGCTATCCTAGCTAAACGGTTCTTCAGAAAGAAAAGAAGGTTACGATTGGTTACCTACTGAAACAATTCTCTCCCACTTCTTAGGTCATCTAACAATTCTCTCCCACTTCTTTACTGAGACAAAAAATTCACTTACGTTCTCATGCCTTGTATCCAGTAATCTATGTAATGCATAGTTGAAGTTACACAATAGTTTACAAATCTGCTATCCATAGGCATAATGTTTGTTTGTTTCTGGTTGCAGATTGAATCAAAAGAAGCTGCCCCGCCATACAGTGTGCGGTTTACATTGTCCTTGACTGGACTGCCTAATTAGAGACAGCCGACCGACATGTCGTAATTGCTTAACCCTACTTATATTTGAAAATAGTCACTGTTCGAGGTGTGGTGCCTAGATTTCACTTCTTTTGCAGAAAAGCAAAAGCTTGAAACAGAGGCTTATGGGAGCACAAAACTTCTTTTGAAAAATTCCTATGGGGCGAGGGCTGACTGTAACGTATTCCCCTAAAAATATCTCAGGGACCCTCCCCACCCGGCTTCATATTCCCACCCTGTTAATTTGAGGTCCCCATGTCAGGTTCTTGTATCCAGCATTTGTCATGTATGATGCCCATAATTTTAGAATCTCGTCAACTCTATCGTGCAACAACATCGAGAAATTTTTCAACCATTTTAACGATACACGAACGCTAGACTAGACAAGTACAGGAACGATATTAACATTTTCAAAGTTGTATAGAGTTTATAATAGGATATTCATGTGTGGTGAAGCTTACTTGACCCGGGAACGATATATACTGAGGTAGACTGATGTCTCGCCAA
>MJHO01000317.1:8923-69574 GCA_002076135.1 Xerophyta viscosa | reverse complement strand
AGAGAGAAAAAACAAAACCCTAGACATGAAAAGAGGTGCGGTGGGCTCTTTGTTAAGGCCCAATTAGATTTTTTTTCATATCCATTAATTTCGGGTAGAACCCGACCCGACCCGAAATTATATATGCCAACCCGAACCGAATTGCATGTACCCGAATTGTTAAAAAGTCGACCCGAACCGAACCCGACCCGATCCGAACCCGAAATTTTGGCTTTGTTCGGGTCGGTTCGGGTCGGTTTTTCGGGTAAGTTCGGGTAATGCTCGGGTCGGTTTTTTCGGGTAAGTTCGGGTAATGCTCAGCCCTATTTGTGTGTGTGTGTGTGTGTGTGTGTGTATAAACAATGGTTTTATATAAAATGTGGATTTCATACCAAAGTGTGTTTGATTTTCATATTTGTTTCTATTGATACCAGCAAGTGTATTTATGATGTTGCAAACGTTTTCAAATAAGAAATTTGATGTTTGAGTGGTTTTGAAGAAAATGACTCATTGAGTTCTTATTTTCCGTATTTTTGGTTAAAATGAGTTTAGGCCACGATTCATTGTCTCGTAAGTATTTTGGACGAGTGTGAGCACGTGCGCATGTATCCAAAGTAGATATGCGAGGGCGCACGGTGGCCTCTCACAGTCTAATGGAGATACGGAATCCGAGACCGCGAGTTGTGAACCGTAGAAAATCTGTTTCTGCAGTTTCTAATATTTGCCGCCGACCGATAATTTTAAATTGCCTTATCGTTAGTTCGTATGAACTATCGTCGACCGAAAGTTTGGATCGTAAAGATACAAGTTGAGCCGGAATTTACGAATATGTGTCGTTAGTTTTCCGTAAAAATGTTTTGATGTTTCGGACCATAGGTTGCTATGGATTTTTTTGTATCAATGGAGGAGATTGATACATTAGAATCTATAGCAAACTTTGTCGGATCTCGCGGTGAAGTTCACCTCCTCCGTGAACAGCACCCGGGCTCGAAAGTCCAGAACTCGGCTCAAGCTTTTTAAATTGTTTCAAAAATGTTTCCTAAGCATTTTCAAACTTGTTTTGAAAACCATAAAAAGTATGCTTCGACTCGCCGGGGCTCCGTTTGATTCCGCTGCTTATTTGGGGCTCCCGGCGGATCGTTCCCGACCCACCCTTCGTGTCGCGACCGAAGTCCCTTTGGATATTGCGTGGGCTCCGGCGATCTCTCCGGCGGCGTGGGTGACTACCAGAGACACTCAGTAATGCGCTCTCAAAGTCCCTTTGGATATTGCGATTGCAATCGGTGGCCTCTACGTGTCTATTAATATGCACTTTATAAGAGTGGGCGGGCGGTTACCGAAACTATCTGGCGGTTACCGTAACTACCTGGTGGTTACCAAAACCACAAGACGGTTACCGCACCCAATGGATGCTTGTTTGACTCGGACGCGACCCGAGTCATGCCAACAAGATTGAACGACAAGCTGTTGAATGTAATAAGTAGAATTTTTTTTTTATTTGGTTGAAATCCTCTCTCCATGGGCATCCTTTTTTTTTCTTTCTGTGAGAAACTATCTCGCTAGCAAAACCAGATGTCTTTAAATTTATTTTTTATCTTTATGTAGGTGGTTGTTCATATTCTTCCGCGGATTTACATCAGAAAGAGCAATTATGACGTCTATGATGCAGTCTCCACATTTTCCTGCGAGCGTAGATTTTACCCATTCATATGACCCCTTTATATTTGCGTGATTAAACTACATATAGTATTTCATGAATATGCAGTGGTCTGGAGGATTTAGTTCAGGGGGAGCATGCTCTTCTAGCTGCAAGCTGAAAGGATAAATGCCCTAAAAGCCAATAATAGTAGATATTTTGGCGAACATATTTTTGTAATAAACACTTTTAGTTTACTTGATTATGATTATTTGTTTATTTATCGCATCGTCCTGGTTTTATGTTTTATGAATGTATGTAATAAACCCCATGGACAAAGGCAACAAAATTAGGATCATGATAGTTGATCATGATAATAAGGCCTAAAGTCTTATAAACCTAAGTCTATAATGTTCTTAGTTACAGGTGAGGAATTCAATGTCACCGGAAAGACTAATACACAGCTTGCTTGCTCATACAATGAGAGTAGTGATCTCATTACTACACGTGTAGTCGAGACTGAAGCAACTGTGTAGGTACTCATTGGATGAATGAGTTCACTGAACTGACTTACTCGAAAAATACAAATAGAGTTTGTCAATGGTAATTCTTTAATGTGATAGTTATGCCTTGATCCTTAGACTTGAGATTATCATAGTATCTTATGTGCATACGATTTTTGCTTTAGTGTGTTTCCAAGTATAGCTCAGCTGTACAAGGGAACCATCTAGGTATAAATAGTTGTACATGAAGATAGATGATAACCAATAGAGAATCTGTCACCTCCTATAAGGAGAAGAATATCCTATGTGTCTTTGAATAGAACTAGCTCAGAAAATTCTTGGCCGAGATACGATGTGAATTAAGAAATGTTCTTAATGTCACAGATGAGCAAATCTATTAAGACAGATACATATGATTGAGCAATATTAGAATTTGACAGATATCCATACTCTAAGCTCATTCGGAATGTTAGAAAAGAACAGAAGGATTATAGGGTATGAAAACTATTCAAATAAAGGTTCAAGTGATGAATATTGATATTCATACCACATGGGTGGTCATGGCATGTTGCTAGACATCAACCATGATCTGTGAATAAATATAATTAATTGGTTGAATTAATTATTTGTTAATTAGTTGAATTAACTATTTATTCACTACCAGCGTGGTACTGAACCTAATGGGTCACACGCAAATGAGATGCGTTCGCGAAAAACCAAAAATTTGTACAAGAGGGGCTGCATTTGCCAATGTCAAAAATGTTGGACCGAGGTTTTGCAAAATGAAAGAGGGTGTCTTTTTGCAAAATAGCAAAAGAGTGGATTTTATGTGTAACACATAATTTTATATATATTACATATATATATATATATATATATATATATATATATATATATATATATATATATATATGTATGTATATTAAGAAATTTTAGGGGCCGACGCAGACGAGAAGAAGCCCTAGACCGCTAGCACGGTGAACGACGATCTTCAACATCCGGTCAGCCGCCTCCTTCTCCGACCTACGTCGCCGGCGAATGAGTCGCCGGCAATCATTTCGGTAGAAGCTTGGAGCTTCTCGGCCGACTGCCCAAGTACCTTACTTCTCCGTCCAACCGACATCACCTGATCAGTCATTGTCTTCTCAGTCAGCCGGTGGAGGAGACGTCAAGTACCGGTGGTGGTGCGTCCGAATCCAATGTGCAAGGGTTGCACGAAACTGACAGCAAAGACCACCGTTCACTGCGACGCGCACTTCAGCGAGTTGAGGAGACGACGGAGATGTTGACTGACTGCTGATCAGTGGTTGCACCGGCGAGACTCGACGGTGAAGATCGGACAACGTTCAGGTAGACTGTGCGGGCATAGCTGAACGAAGAAGGAGAAGAAAAATTTCTTAACGGGCCGGCGGTCCAAGTTAAGATCAAGGCCTAAGTTCCAGTTTAATTCGATTAAATCGGATTTCGGTTTCGCTAACGTCTTAGCGTGGACTAGCGTTAGAGGCCGGGTATTTTCGCGGCTCAATTCATCGGAATCTGATGATCGTTTCATGGCGTGTTCAACCCACCAAGGTATTTCGATAAACTCGTACCGCGTTAGAAGCATGATATGATCGTGCTAAAATTAATTAGATTAATTTTATTATGTCATGCTTATTCTTTACATGTGATGTATGGATTTCGATTATTATAGCATACCAATGTGATCCTGTTTTCGGGTACATGGGGATTATGTTATAAAATTTGAAATTTCCGCTGCACATCTGATGTGTTTTTCGACCCCTATAACCCAACACAAGCAACAACAGCAGCGTTCTCAGTGCGTAGTACTGGTGTTTCTTTTACACCCACAAAGAATCAAGACTTCTCCATTTAAATGGTTCTGATTTATTTCAATCATCACATGGAACCTACCTCCCTCAGGTTTGTTACTCCATTCTGTTTTTACCTTCAGAACTTATTGTAACTCCTGATTCCATTTAAACTCCTTCTGTGCTATTTTTCATTCTTTAGGTTCAGAATTCTGGAACCCCTAGTGTAGGGATGAGACCACCAAGTTCCTCCAGTATTTGTTCTGGTGTAGGAACATATGGGCAACTTATGCAGCAGTACCAGCCTCGCCTGCAAGAGATATCTGTGCAGCACAGTATAGAGATCAAAATGCAAAGTCGTGCGAGGGTCACAAACATTAGTTGATAGATTGGTCTATTGGGTTGTTAAGTGTTATAAAGATGAATGATTCATATTTAACATCCCTTTTTTTGAGGGATTGACTTAACAACTCTAGGTTTAAATCTGACTTCACCCGATAATCTTTATGAGACCTTTGCATCTCCATGGTCTAATCAGTCTGCTGAAGGAGAACATCAATTTAAGCTACCTACTTGTTATAATGCTAAGGCACTGCCTATCTTGAACGGAGTTCTTTCAGCTTCCATTTGCGTCTTTCTTCAAGTTGCTATAATCACTTGATGTTCACATGCTAAAATCTGCTGTTTTGAAAATGCAGCAAAATATTTTTTTCAAAATTTGATGTGGCTACACTGATGTACATCTTCTACAGGTGGCTATTGCTTTTAAGCTTAACTTCGATCTCTCATTGCAATTGTCAATTAAAAATTAAGGTCAACTCTGTGATCATGCAAACCGGCGTTTTATTATGATTAAGTCTGCTATTTCTTCTTGGACTATTATGAACATTTTTATATGAAAAAAAATTCTGATTCAGTTATTTTCAGATTTTTCATTTGCTGTTATATAGTACAGCATTAGTTGTAACAAAAAACAATTCCATTTTCAAGAACCTTATGATTTTGTCATTTTTATGTGAATTTTGTTTCTATTAGTTGTTTGTTTTGGTGATTATCTGAACTATTGTCAGGGTTCACAACTTTTTTTTTTCTTTCTTTTTTTTTTTTTTTAAAGTAACGAGAAGGAACCACCCCCTCCTAAGACGATTATTGGACAATTAAAGTACAACACGGTCTAGAAGAGCCTTTTCAAAGTTTGCCTTGGTCCACTGCCCATCACTGAGAGAATTTGCAAATTTTCTTTACCCGTTGCAGTCTTGCAAATCTAAAATGAGACGCCTCCCTTTCTGTAAATTTATAACAATATGCCAAATATCATGAACTTTGCAATTAGTATCTCTGGTAGCGTTTTGCTGAAGGAAATCAGTCTGTGCCGCAAATCAAATGACATGGTAGTTACTTGTCCGATGTGGCACGTATGAACCCGAAACTTGCACCTTTGTAATAGTTCATGGACATGATCAGAAGTAGGTCCACTTGCTAAGTTTTCGCATATCTGAAAATCAAATGCTTGGTGCTTGTGGTTGCCTATCTATGGGGGCACTGTTAGATTGTGATGGACATCTAACTCCTGCTTGCAGATATTTACAGCAGACTAGACGAACAAAGATGTTGAAAACTTAATAAGGCTTAAGTTTTAGCATGCAT
Source organism: Xerophyta viscosa (assembly GCA_002076135.1). Lineage (NCBI taxonomy): Eukaryota > Viridiplantae > Streptophyta > Magnoliopsida > Pandanales > Velloziaceae > Xerophyta > Xerophyta viscosa. The sequence goes on along the minus strand of MJHO01000317.1, from coordinate 63,998 downwards.
GTAGATTGTGATGGGCATACAATAACCCAGTTGGTAGGTCTCGTCAGAGTGAGGTCTAGAAAGGGCAAAATGTACCAAGCTATGTCTCAGAGAAGGTTGTTTTAATAGAACCTCGGCCAAGATTGTGATGGGTATCTACTAATTAATTTAATGAGGGAGACTCTCAGATCAGCCCCTCCCTTTGCCAAACTTGACAAATAAACCCCTTATTTTTACCTGTTAATTTTGACACCCTAAAACACCTATTTAGAAGTATTATTTGAAAAAATGTTCAACATAAAAGTTATAACTTTTGATGAGATTTATAATTTTTATTTTAAATTTTTTTTCAAAAAAACTTCTAAATAGATGTTTTGAGGCTCCAAAGTTCAGCGGGTTAATGGATTAAGTTTAAAACCACTAAGACTTTAAAACCTCAAAACATTTGTTTGAAAATATTTTTGAAAAAATGTTAAATATAAAGTTGTAGATCTCATCAAAATTTATAACTTTCATTTTGAAATTTTTTTCAAAAAGCACTTATACAATGGTCAAAAATGGCTTTAACATGAATATCGAGAGAGATTTTTTTTCAAAGTTTAAACTGTAAATAGAGAATCTAGGGGTTGATTTGGATGAGTAGAGAAAATTTTTAGGCTCCAAAACATGAAAGTCGTTTTGCAGATGTAGTAAGACAACTTCCAACAGCTTTTCCAACAATGTATTTCAGTAATTTAAGAGCTGGTGATGTGGTTTCATGTGTTGTGCAATAAACACTTTTCCTCTAGAAAAAAAAGGGCATTTTGCGAATATATACCTTAATAGATTTTTGCGGACATATGCACCCTTAATCAGATTTGGCGAATATGTGCCCCTTAGCGCGTAAAATAATCGAAATGCCCTCATACCATTTGTTGATAAACGTGCTCTATGTTCTCTCTCCCTCTGATTGTATTTTTCCGCCAAAAATCCTCTTTCTCTCTCATTTCTCTCTGCTTGTAGTAACATCTAAATAAAATCGTAAAAAATTCAAAAATATACAAAAAATTAGAAAAAAAAAAACACATTTTATTTTATTTACTTTCAGATCACCGAGAATACCACTAGCACTCAAGAACATCCCAAAAATAATTTCATAAACACCAAGAACACCTCCGAAAAAAATCGTAAAAATCCAAAAGAAATACAAAAATTCTGAAAAAAAAAAAAATCACATTTCATTTCATTCACCTCCAGCATGCTCAAATCACATTTCATTTCATTTTACTCGGTGGTGTTCTCAGTGTTTATAAAATTATTTTTTTGGTGTTCTGGGAGTGTTCTGAGCGTCTTGGAGTTGAATAAAATGAAATGTGATTTTTTTTAGAATTTTTTGCAATTTTTTTTGAATTTCTACGATTTTATTCAGCGGTGTTCTCGGTGTTTATGAAATTATTTTTGGAGTGTTCTTGATGTTTTGATGTGTTCTGCAGGTGTTTTGAGCGTCCTGGAGGTGAATGAAATGAAATGTCATTTTTTAGAATGTTTTGCATGTGTTTTAGGATATTCTATGGTCTTCTGAGTGTCCTGGAGTTGTAAAAAATAAAATATAACTTTTTTTTCAGAATTGTTTTTATTTTTTTGGATTTTTACGATTTTATTCGGAGGTGTTATCGGTGTTTATGAAATTATTTTTTGGTGTTCTGAGGTGTTCTTGGAGTGTTCTGAGCATCCTTAAGGTGAATGAAATGAAATTTGATTTTTTAGAATTTTTTGCAATTTTTTTTGGATTGTTAAGATTTTATTCGGAGGTGTTCTCGGTATTTATGAAATTATTTTTGAGGTGTTCTGAGCGTCCTGGAGGTCAATGAAGTGAAACGTGTTTTTTTTTTTTCGGAGGAAAACGTGTTTTTATTTAAGAATTTTTTTGCTTTTTTCTTTTTTTGATTTTAACGATTTTATTCGGATATTTTCTCGGTATTTATAAAATTATTTTTGGGGTGTTCTGGGGTGCTGGTGGTGTTCTAGGTGATCTGGAGGTAAATAAAATGAAATGTATTTTTTTTTCGAATATTTTGTATTTTTTTGAATTTTTTACGATTTTATTTACATGTTACTGTGAGGTGAGAGAAGTGAGAGAAGAAGAGAGAGTTTTTGGCAGAAAAGCACAGTCAGAAGGAGAGAGAAAATATAGCACGTTATCAACAAAATATATGAGGGCATTTTAGTTATTTTACATGCTAAAGGGGGCACAAATTTACCTGATTAGGGAGATATACATCGGGGGCATATATTCTCAAAATGCCCAAAAAAAAGTAGCCGTAAAAAAGGAGAGATGGTTATTTGCTTCGCACAACATCTCTTTTAAGTTGTTTTTTTTTTTAAAAAAAAATCTATTTTTATTTCTTTTATAACGCAAAGTTGGCACATGCTTTCAAGACCCTTTCCCCATAATGTCTTCGATACATATTATTATGTATACTAGTTTTGCACCCGTGCGATGCACGGATGTTAGTCATCAATAAAAATAATAATATTATTTTTTTAATTTTTTTATTAAATTTTATAATTATTTTTGTTGAATTTTATATTTTATTTATCACATATTATTAGAGCAAGATAATTATTACTTGTTATATATAAAATATTAAAATTATTTAAAAATAATGTGAAACGATTATGATATCCAGTTTTATAATATATATATATATATATATATATATATAATATATATATTGTTTTATAAATATGGATGAATTTTATAAATAAATTTTTATTATAAAAATTTGGTATTATTTATCACATTTTACGTTAATTGTTGTAGTGTAGATCATTCTTAAAACTAATTGTTATTTAATATATTTATTATTACTTTTTTTACTTTATTTCACCTTTTTACATTTTCAAATTATTACGTTGATTTTCAAACTCTTAACAAATAATGAAAATACCATATTAAAAAAAAAAGAAAAACACCGACGACACAACGAAATCATTAAGATGCCATATGTGCCAACTGTTTGACCACTTAATTTATTATACTTATAAATATTTATATATTTTTTATTATATATTAAAAAATAATATTTTTATGTTTGTAATATTATCTATATATATATTCAAAAGATTATTTTTTTAAAATATATATTAATTTTATATAAATTAAAATTTATTTATTAAATATTTATTAATTTATCACATGTTATTAGAGAAAAAATAAATACTAAATGATATATCGAAAGTTACGATTTTGATCCCCATTTATATATATTTTATATAACTATATATAGATTATTGAGAATTTGATAATGACCTTTCAAATTCTTCGAAATTGTTATAATTTATATTTAATATAAGTAAAAATAATTATAATTGTGCTTATTTTAATATTTAATTTATTATTATTAATATATTAAATATTCATTGAATCAAAACTCTCATTAATGATATGATTAATTAAATATTTATTATGTTTAAATGTGCCACATGTCAAATTATGAAAAAATAAATATGCCATGTGGCATATTGTGAGTTATAAGAGGTGCCACATGGCACCCAACTATTTTGATAGAGAGTTTTCTATATATATATATATATAGATTAAGCAGCAACGTGATGTCTACCATAAATACATGCATAAAAATATGTATGCAGTTAGCGCTGAATTTATTTTCTTAGCTTTGAATACCTCTACGTGACTTTTCGATTACTTAACTCCATATTTGTCTAGATACAAATCTTTATGTAGCCATCTAAAAGATGTCGACAACGATTACGATATTTTGTCCAAATTTCTTGTCCGTTCTGATAATAACCTTTTGTTTAATTCATAATTATTTTTTGATGCAGTGAAAATATATATACTACTGAAAGTAAACAGATGGCCTGGTAATCTTTTACTTTTCTAATTATATATTTTTAATTATTCTTCATCTTCTTTTGACAAAGAAGTTTGCTAATCTAATATTTAATTGTGGCAACAGCTGTTAACACAAAATAACTTGAACATCTGACTAGTGCATTTGGGAGCAGAATGCACTGAGTCAATAAAGACTCAATATATTATAGAGCCTGTGAAGGCCTAAGCCCATGTGAGACAAACTTACAAAAGCAAAAGCTATTATAAAGTAGTTTTATTTAGTCTCATATTGAATAAATAAAGAGCAAAACTTTGATTTATATTGGATTTTCTACAAGGATTATAAAATGGCAAATTGGTTTAGAATATGGACCACCTACGTGACCTTGAATATTTAATGGTCAAAAGATGGCAAGCGTTCTTCCCGAATATTTCGCAACAGGATTAAATTTTGTTAACTGCAAGTGGTTATGATAAGTTATAATTGTCAAAGGTTTTGGACGGTTATAACCGCTTGGTAGAAGTTCCTTTTCATACTCTATATAATAGAGCAAGTGGTTGCCCGAAAGATATATAAGAATAAATCGCAATCCCTCTTGTGTTTTTAGAATACAAAGATCATATCTAATAGTATCTGCTGCAAAAGGCATTCTTAGAGTTAGACAATTCTGTCAAATACTGGTGTGTTCAGTGGTTCGTGTCATTAAGTGCAACACCCCGCTGAACAGACTTCATGGTATCCTAAAGGCTATCGAATAACCCCTGTTGCACGTTCTGGTGGGATGAATAAAGCCTGAAGGAAAGTGGCAATACAACACGCTTTGGAGCCATTCTCGTGAAGATTTCATATAACCATCGCCATTCTATTTTACTTAATTTTTAACAAAGGAAACTATTTTCTTGAGGATCGGATGTTGCACTTAAAATACTTTGGAATTGGGTAGGATTTTATTTTGGTAGATAGGGTTTTATTTGATAAAATTTTATTTTATTAGGATTTTCGGTTAGACAATTTTATATTTTATTTTTAGTTAACAAGTTTGTAGTTATGTACAGACTAGGCCTTCATATTATAATAATACAGTTTACTACCAATGAAGTTATTATTTTTCGACTGCCATATACTTTTCCACATGGCTGTACTTGGGAGGAACTCACTCATGGCAGCCCACGCCTTGAGACCCGTCGCACGTCAAATTTAGAACAAGGAATGTGGATTTGAAAACCCTACAAAAAAAAGCTCCAAGACCTACAAATTCCTTGTAAGACAGACAGAGGTCATGGTTCCGTTCAGCTGATAGTGACAATTTCCTACTTCACAACCTATTTCTAACTATTAAACTCACTAATCACCCCTATTGCAACATAAATAGTTATAAAAGTGAAACGAAATCTATGTTTTGATACTCAATTCGAGAAAAATTGTCACAAATAATATCATATACTTGCAGGAACTTAGTGCTTTGTCTTTTGAACTTTTGCAGAATCAAACTGCGTATGAGAACCTGTAACCGTGGATGCTTGTCAAAGATGTTCATGTGAACTTGTCGACTATTAAATGGGATGAAAACAACATATGGTCTGTCGCCCTATCTGATGATGTCAAGGTTACGACTGCGTCAAACTTCATAGAGATTTTTTCAAAAGAAAAGAGAATTTTAATACGACATGAATTCATCGGTTCATATTGCAAATAAAATATGTTGGACACTTCTTCAAACACATGTATGGTTGTAATTCTGATTATAATCAAAGATATTTATTTGATGTTGCTTTAGTTGCTGCTTCCATCACAGTACACAAGAAGACCAAGTCTATAGCTCAGTTGCAGCTGACAGCATCTTCAGAGGGAAAGCATTCTTCGGACCAGGTAACTAGTAAGATGACTATATAGGTTTGTGGTCCATAAATGATAAATCGCAAAAACTCTACCCTGGCTATCCCAATAGAGAATATCCAATATTGGATGCATCATCATCAATAGGTAATTGATCATTGGGAGCTTTTTCGTTACAGGTAGTTTGATATAATTAAGTTGCATTCTTGATCATGAGACTTGTTTACATATATGTTAAGCAAACATGAAGGCATGATTTCGGCTCCTGTTGTAGTTCAGCAGCTGAGCTTCGGCTTTCGTTGTCCACGCAGGATTCCCTATTCCTCCATGGCTTGTTTGACACCTTTCCTCCATGTTCTCTTGCGTTTCTTCCTTCTGCTCTCTGTAAGCACTTATCTAAACCAAGCAGCAGACTCTATTTTCTTCAACCAGTCCCTCTCTGGAAACCAAAGCTTAGTCTCAAGTGGCGGCATCTTCGTTCTGGGCTTCTTCCAACCGGTCAACTCCTCCAGCTACTACTTGGGAATCTGGTACAACACCGTCAAGATGCCGGTCTTCACCCAAGTCTGGGTGGCCAATAGAGACAGACCTATTTCAGACCCATACGCATCTGAGCTCAGAATCGCCACTAACGGCGAGATGGTTATCCTCACTGAACATAAAACTATTGTTTGGTCTACCAAAACCACCTTCAACTCGGCTCACTCGCTTGTTGCTATCCTTCGAGATGATGGTAACTTTGTGCTCGGTACTACTAGAGATAGCTCGATAGCTAGCTCTGAATTATGGCAGAGTTTTGATTACCCATCGGACACTTGGCTGCCCGGCCAAAAGATGAAGTTCAACAATATCACTAATGAGGTCCAGAAAATGATCTCATGGAAGAGCAGCAATGACCCTGCACCTGGGATGTACTCTTTATCCCTGGACCCAACTGGAATAAATCAATTTGTATTGCGTTGGAAAGAGTCTGTTGTGTACTGGGTAAGTGGAGCATGGATCGGCACTAGGTTCAACGGAGTTCCAGAGATGACCTTCCCTACCTCGTACAGTGCCAGTTATACATTTGTTAGTAATGACAATGAGAGCTACTTCACTTATGCAATTTTTCAGGGGGGTCATAGTATCATAACAAGGCAAATAATCGACATTAACGGCCAGAACCAGCAGTTAATATGGGTACCCCAGACTACAAAGTGGATGCTCTTCTATACCCAACCCAAATCCATTTGCAATATTTACAGAATATGCGGGCCATTCGCGACCTGCAATGAAAAAGGTTTACCCTTCTGTAGCTGCATCAGGTACCCTATGTGTGTACACGTGTGTGTATATATATATATATATTTATTATATATTTATTTATAAAATGGAAGCTTGGGATTAACACTTTTGTTTTTTGAATATCTATCTAATTTCAGCGGTTTTAGCCAAGCATCCTTGAAAGACTGGGAGCTTGGGGACCATAGCTCAGGATGTGTCCGGGACACGAAGTTGCAATGCCGTAGCAATGTCTCAGACTCTACCGATGACTTTTATATAATGGATGATATAAGATTGCCTGATGATCATCAAATATTGACAGTTGAGACTAGCCGTGATTGTGAATTGGCTTGCTTGAAAAATTGCTCCTGCACTGCTTATTCCTACAAAAGTAGCTGCTTGTTATGGTTTGGTAGTCTGCTAAATCTTCAGCATCTAAATGATGGGTCAGGAAACACTCTTTATCTCCGGCTTGCTACTTCGGAATTTAAAAGCTCTAGGAGCAACAGAAGTCTGCTGCTTTGGGTTGTTATTAGTGGCATACTTGTGATCGCATGCTTTGTTATCGTTTCTTTGTTGATTCATAGAAACATGTTGAGCTTTAGAAAAACAAAAAGCATTGATAACAACCTAACTATATACAGCTACACCGAGCTGAAGCGAATCACTAGGAACTTCTCGGAGAAGCTTGGATCAGGTGGTTTTGGTTCTGTATTCAAAGGTGTCATAGTTTTACGAAACTCATCATCAGCATTAGTTGCCGTGAAAAAGCTCGAAGGAATTAGCCAAGGCGAGAAGCAATTTCGTGCAGAAGTGAGCACATTAGGCACAATACAGCACATTAACCTTGTTCGTCTCCGCGGCTTTTGTTCTCAAGGAACCAAAAGATTGCTTGTGTATGATTACATGCCGAACGGATCTCTTGCTGATAAATTATGTCGCAACTCGGGATCAATTCTCGATTGGAATACAAGGTATCAGATTGCTCTTGGAACTGCCAGAGGACTAGCTTACCTTCACGAGAAGTGCAGAGATTGCATCATACATTGCGACATCAAGCCTGAAAACATACTACTAGATTCTTTTTTCGAACCGAAGATTGCAGATTTCGGATTGGCAAAGCTCATGGGCCGCGACTTCAGTAGAGTACTGACGACGGTACGTGGAACAATAGGGTACCTTGCACCCGAGTGGATCTCAGGTGTTGCTATCACCACGAAAGCCGATGTTTATAGCTACGGGCTCATGCTATTTGAAATTATATCGGGCAAGAGAAACTGGGAAGGAGAATGCTACTTCCCCATTTATGCTGCAACAAAACTAGGAGAAGGAGATGTTCTGCCTGTACTGGATCATAGATTGAATGGTGAGGGTAACTTAGAAGAGGTTGGTAGGGCTTGTTTGGCTGCATGCTGGTGCATCCAAGATAATGAAATTTCTAGGCCCTCAATGGGACAAGTCGTTCAGATTCTAGAGAAGGTTTTGGAGGTTGATATGCCTCCAATTCCAAGATTGCTTAAACTGCAGTTAGAGAATGCTAGCAGCAACGTTCTGTTCAACTCCAAACAACACAGTTCATCTCAACCAACTAACTATTGAAATAAGCAGTATAATGCAGTGTTGTGTTATGCTTCAATGGTATATTCTGCAGGAGCTACTTTGAAGTGTTTTGTTTTTTCAAATAGATCTATTGATTATCACGAGGTCCTAGCATGCATTCTATGATGAGTTGACTTAATTGGAAAACCTCGATTACATGCAGAAGTTTGATTGGTGCTCGTGCTCGCTCATGTCTACAGTTTTTCGGCAATTTCCTCAGATCTCACCAGTGGCTTGTTCTTGGATTTCGCTATCACATGTATACATTCTACAGTTTATGGGCTATGGGCCGTAGTAGTATGGATGCTTGTTGTTATTGGGACAAGCCCATCAGGCCCATATTTGTAGTTGACTTATTTGGATGTATTATACAATGCTGTGTACCCAAAATTTTTAAAAAATAAAAAATAAAAATTGCTGTATATAAAAAAGAGCCTTTATTTTCAAATCTATCATGCTAATATTGAGAACAGATGTGTTCTGTCTCCATCTAAAAGATTAAACAAGCTATCATTCAGTCCTGGTACTGTTATGCTATAGAAAATCCGAACAAAAGAAAACTGACCAGGTTTTTTATTTTTTATTTTTGTTTTTGTTTTAATTTATTTTTTTAAGACGAAGTGACAAGTTATTGCTGAACTAATTCAAAGCAGCTATTTTATCCATTAAGGGGCTGTTTACTTCGCGCGGAACTGGTGGATCTCGTGGAACTCGGAACTCAGAACACAGTTTCGCTGTTTACTTCGCCGCGGGAACTCGTGGAACTCAATTCTGAGTTCCGCGAGTATTATAATAAATTGAGTTCGCCCACTTCGCCAGCTTTTTAGCTGCGAAAGTGGGCGAACTCGTTACTGTAGCGCGTGAGTTTCTGTTTTGTGTTTCTCGCGAATTTCTTCTCCTTTCTCTGGCGGACCACTGTAGTCAATGGTGAAATACTTGTACAATTTGTAATTTCTTTTTTTTTTTTTTTTTGTGGATACATGTATATGTAATAATAAACCTTTGTAAAAATTTTTATTCAATACAAAGTCTTTGTAATTTAATACTTTTTATATTCAAAATTTTTAGGAACTTATATCTTTTATTAATTTTAGTATTCAAGAATATAAAATTTATTGATTATATATTAATACATTATAAAAATAAAAAATATATAATATAATATATCTGTTGTAATATAATAATATATTATAATATAATAAATATTAGATATTAATGAGAGGATACATTTCAAAAATAGGATATAATATATAATTTAATATAAATAATTAACTATAAATTTAAAATAAATATAATATATTTTTATGTTTCTCAATTTTTACTTTCCAATTCCAAAAACAAAAAAAAATTATCTTTTCAGCCACTCACTTCCAACCCAAGTAAATAAAAGAAAACTATCTTCAGCCTCTACTTCACAATCCCAAGTAAACAGAGAAACTCAAAACACCACTTCTCACCCACTTCTCAGTTCTCACAGTTCATCCCACTTCTCACTTCTTCCACTTCTCACTTCTCAGGGCTCCGCGCGAAGTAAACAGGCCCCTAAAAAAGTAGACCTAATTCTACCTACGAGAGCAACTAGGTCTTAGCCCAGAACCTGTTTCACTTCATTATCTCAAAGATCTCTAATTTTAGTGAGGTTCTGCAATTCTTCGTAATAGTCACGGTAGAGAGTAGTAATAATATTTGATACCAAAGATTCGATATCACCCATTGAATTTGAAGTTATAGGTTTGATGCATTGAGAATTGCAGCCTCACAAGTCTGTTATAACAGAAATTTACCAAAATGCACTCATAAATTATCTTCTTCATGTTTGTGCTAAAGAACATAAGATATCTCTCTTAACGCTCGTCAGATTACGCTTAGACATTTTCTTTTCTTTTTTTTTTTTTTGGGTAAAGTAAGAAACTTTTATATTGAAGAAAACGTATAATTATAAGAAAATTTTTATAGATTGGCAAAAATTATAACAATTACATTATGTTCTAAGCCAAATTGAATTTTCTGGAGCGGCAAATATAAAAATATTTTGTATTCATCTTCAAGATAAGTCGCTTGTTTATCCACATGACCATTCCAACTTCTATCAGAGGTTCAAACAATATGCAAACAATTCAAATTTGTGTAGTTATTATATATAAAAGAGAATAAATTCCCAACCAAATAAACAAACATGAACATAAGAGGGATCCGATAGAAGATATGGCAAATAATTGCTAGTACTAGCTCCTGACTGGAAACAAAATACTTCAAACTAAACTAGCATGCATAAGAGTTTTTACAGATTGAAAACCAAAAGAAAGTTGAGATTTAAGGAGTATGATCTCCTAAGCAAACTCTGATTAAGGCTCTCTCATAAAGTATTAAACAATAAATTCAACACATGATAATATTTTTTTGTAGCCGAGCCCACATATAATCCAAACTCTTTTTTGGGATACAACCACCCGGCCAAAAAGTTCCAAAACTCGGGACTTTTCTCTTTTTATAAACTTTTCATTTAATCTTTCCCAACAAATTGCAACAATAGGGCCCACATGGAACCAAGAAGCTTTTTTGGGGAAGTTCCAAGTTTTATAGGACCTAATACTCGGGAATTATTCTTTTTTTTAAAATTTTTTTAAACTTTCCAGGTTAGAGAATATACCACAATACAGACTCAATGCTTAGACATTTTCCTTTTTCTTTTTCTTTTTTTTTTTTAAAGATTATTGTGGGGAACGTTGTCAAGACCCGCGACCCGGGGGCCGCGACGGCTGAGGAAGAAGGACACAAGATAGTTTGCAATGCGGAAGCTTATGCAGATAAAACCATAAAAATGAGGATTGAGCCGAGCTCGGGACCTTCGACATCTGGCAAGAACCCACGGAGGAGGTGGAACCCGTCCTGAGTGCCGACTAAGCTTATTAAAGATCTTAAAATATCAATCTCCTCCATTGATACCAAAATATCTAGGACAACCTTAGGTCCAAAACATAAGACTCTTACAACCAATGCTTACAAAAACGTTTTCGGAAATACCGGCTCAACCTGTTTTTTTCTAAAAGATTTGGAGGTGCTAAACCTCTTAAATACATTTATACAAGACCCAAAAAGCATCAAAAGTATTTTTAGAAACCATTTAAACCGAAATCAAAATTCCAATTTCGAAGAGTTTTCGGTCGACCGATACTCAACCCAAGAGCTCAAAACACATGATGTAACAGTTTCGGTTGACCGACCGATATTATCGGTCGAACGATAATATCATAAAATCAGATAACAGATTTTAGAAATGAAATAGTCGCCGCCACGAAATCCGTATTTTATCTGGGTCTTGGAATCCAACACTACACGCCCGTGTATCTACCTTGGATACACGTGTAGGACCTTCCAAGCACCCAAAATACGCGAAGACGAAGAATTTAAAACAAAAACTCTTTAAAAACCGAAATACGGTAAAATAAGAGTCGAATGTATCAAAACTTGCCTTTCAAGTCAAACATTCATTCTAACATATTTGTGTTGGGTTATCGGGGTCAATACCACATCAGATGCGCAGCGGAAATTTAAAAAATTTTAATACAAAAGCCCCGTGTACCCGAATACAGGATCACATTGGTATGCTATAATAATCGAAACAATTACATCACATGTAACCACGCATGATAATTAAAATTAATCTAATTAATTTTAACGCGATCCTATCATGCATCTAATCGCGGTACGAGTTTTATCGAAATACCTTGGCGGGTCGAACACGCCACGTAACGATCCTCGGATCCTGATGAATTTAGCCGCGAAAGTACCCGGCCTCTAACGCTAGTCCACGCTGAGACGCTCGCGAAACCGAAATCGAATTTAATCTAATTAAATCGAATACGGGCCTTGGATCCAATCCAAGGTCGGCCCGTTTACAAAAACAGGCCTTCTTCTTCTTCTTCTTCCTTCGGCTGCAGCCAACGCACTTCGGTTTGCCGACCAAGCCTTCGCAGACGTGCTCGCCGGCGTTGTCGCTGGTCAGCCGCCCGTCACCGACGCCGTCGCCTTCTCAAGTCGCCGGCGCCTGCGCCGTCGTCGAAAAGCCTTGCGGTCGGTGCAACAATTGCACACGACTCAGGACGTCGTAGAATCTCCGGAGCCGGAAACCGTCGTCGTCGTCGTCGTCGTCTTCGTCGGCTCGCCGAGATCACGAGGGTTTGACGAAACCAAAAACGAAGAGTAATCGGCCGGAGCTTCACCGAACCTTTGCAGCTCGCCGTCTTCTCTCTCACCGGCGTCGCACGCCGAAGGAAGGTGAGGAGGGAGGTGCTCACGCGCGGAGAAGGGCCGATCACCGTGCTAGCGGCGGTAGGGTTGCCCTTCGTTCGTCGCCGCGCCGAGTTCTCTCTCTCTCGAATCGGGTTGAAGAAGAACAGACTGTTCATGCATATTATATTATTCCATATATTTACATAATAAATCCCAGCTTTTGCTAATTTTGCAAAAACGGCCTAGGCAATTTTGCCAAAAACTTTTGGTCCAGCATTATGGACTTGAAAAACAAGGCCCCTCAAGCACAAAATTCGGTTTTTCGCGATCGTGTCTCATTTGCGTGTGACCCATTAGGTTCAGTACCACGCCGGCAGTGAAATTAAATATTAATTCAACTAATTAACAATTAAATTAATTCAACCAATTAATTATTTTATCCACAGATCGTGGTAACGTCTAGGCAACGTGCCACGTACCACCCGTGTGGTATGAATATCAGTATTCATCACTTGACCTTTGTGTGAATAGTTCACATGCTATAATCCTTCTGTTCCTTTTCTAACATCCCGAATGATGCTTAGGAGTATGGATATCCGTCAAACTCTAATATAGCTCAATCAAATATATCTTGTCTTAATAGATTCGCTCGTCTGTGACATTAAGAACATTTCTTAATTCACATCGTTACCTCGGCCAAGGATTTTCTGAGCTAGTTCTATTGAAAGACATATAGGATGTTCTCCTCCTTCATAGGAGTGACAGATTCTCTATTGGTTATCCATCTATCTTCATGTGCTATTATTTATACCCAGATGGTCCCTTGTACCTGAGCTATCCTTGGGTAAGCACACTAAAGCATAAATCATTATACACATAAGATTACTATGTAATCTCAAGTCTGAGACAAGGCATTAACTTATCACACTGAAGAATTACCATTGACATATTTCCATTTGGTATTCTTCGAGTAAGTCAGTTCAGTGAACTCATTCATCCAATGAGCACCTACACACTTGCTTCGAGTTCAAACTACACGGTAGTAATGAGATCACTATCTCATCGTATGAGCCAAGGCAAGCTGTGTGTTAGTCTTTCCGGGTGACATTGAGCCCCTACTCAAATGCACCTATGACTAAGAACATTCTGGACTTAGGTTTATAAGACATTAGGTCTCATTATCATGATCAACTATCATGATCCTAATTATGTCGCCTTAGTCCATGGGGTTTATCACATACATTCATACAACATATTAAACATGACGATGCGATAAATAAACAAATAACCATAATCAAGTAAATCAAAAAGGGTTTATTACAAAATATGTTCGCCAAAATATCCAATATCATTGGCTTTTAGGGCATTTACTCTTTCAATTTGTAATCCCATAATAGGTCAAATACACATGCTCAACCATTCAAATGCCCACTTGGGGTTTCAATACCATATTTAGCAAAATATGCACATCTTATATAAAACTTTAGAAATTCATACAAACTTTGGAATCCAAAAGCTTTACATTTGACATTATAAACATCAAAAGAAGTACCAGCCATGTGTAGGTTAATGCTTCACTTTTTACATCATTACTACAATCTATGTGTGATTAGTCTAAGTATACAAAATATTATCTATACAATTGCTAGCCCCCAAAACCCCAAAATACTTTCTATTTTTCTCTCGCTAGCTACGTCTGCTACGCGAGCTCTTTACCCTTCGCAAACGGATATGAAAAACAGGGCAACAAAGCGGTGAGTCCTTTGACTCAGTGAGCGGCACATTGGCGTCCTCCCTTGGAGCACCAATGCAACACCGCACACAAGAAAACACAAGCAATAACCACATCATCATCATAAATAATTAACAAACATATTCAACACATATGCACAACACAACTAGCATGCTTAGCTCGTAGCAAAGTAATCACCTGATCAAATCAATTAATGTGATTTTTTTGTTAAGTCAGCATGATTCACTAACCCATCGTAGTTAGTCATTATTGTTTATTTAGGTAAGATAGGTCCGGCACAAACTCCCTAGCCAAGGCACTTATACCCCTTCCTGGACTAAGGCAGTTCCGGATGCCTATACTCATACCAAGGCTTTCGCCCGCTGTCGCCAGGTTTTCCTACGACACAACACTCATGGTAGGGGCGACCCCACAACGCAAAATGAAGGCTACTCAGACTCTTTACGCCTTGTGCAACCGAGCCTTGCTAACGGCTGGGTACTACGCCCACCGTCCTCCGTAGAGGCAAACTCGCCACCTTAAGTACTCTAGTCAAAACCCTCCTCCCACAATATATTGTCCCCCGAAATCACACATCGGGCTGACTCAATTGAAACTCGACGGAGATCCAATTTCCGAGTACCCACATTTTATTAAGGCACAATCAATACGAGTGTCTCTAGAGCTATTTTACTCTACACATTGTTCACATACTCACCTAACATCACATATCAACATGGATAACATAGTTATTGAGCAATCATACAAAGTTCATAATTTTTGAACTAAACACAAATGTACACAACATGATGTACTACTCAAGGCTAGCATATTTAGCACCGCATGAGTATCATAAAGCATGTCACATGATTTTTGCATCACAATAATCAATATCAAGCTAGGGTTTTGACTCGGCTACATGTATCCATCAAAAATCATGTAAACACACCCAAGAATACCATTAAGGACATTCTCATGCATACCAACACACACACACACACACTTGGTGTTTAACCGCTCACCTCGAGAACAAGCTTCCCACGAGCTCACACCCCATGACTCCACGAAACCGAAATCGAAGACAATCTAGGCGTAGAGCAACACCGGGAAAGGGTGAAATCAAATTTAAATCATATAAATTCAAAGAAAATGAGATGAATACCTAGGGAGGAACTTACCTAGGGTTCCAGCACTTAGCACACAAGTGGGAATGAAAATAAACCCCAAACAACACTTAAAACAACTCTCTACCTACTCTACCTGCTCCGATCGATCGACCAAAGTAAGAATCGGTCGACTGAAAATCCTGAAATCTGTAAAAAATAGATTCAGTTCTAACACTCGGCCGACTCGCTACGGATCACACACTTGCGCTGACGAGACTCCAACTAGGCTAGCTCGTCCCCGACGCGACAACGCATGCATCCTTAAGCAATAGCAAGCCTCTCATGCACACGTAAGTCCAAGAAAATCATAACACACACATACACAACATGCATGCCAAAGACTTAGCAAAATTTCAAATAACCACACATACAAGTCTAAAGCCAACATAAGAACTAAAGACTAAGGAAACTAACTCGGTCATGGACCTCACATCCCTCCCTACTTAAGGGATTCGGTCCACCGAATCGAACCTGTGAGGAACCGTTGTTGTACGATATCTCTTGCCATACAAGGCCTCATGCAGTGCCATACCGATACTACTGTAGTAACCGTTGTTGTAGGAAAACTCTACCAAAGATAGGTGATCGTCCCAGCTACCGCCAAAATCCAATACACAAGCTCGCAGCATATCCTCTAAGCTCTGTATCATCCTCTCAGACTGTCCATCGGTCTGCGGATGATAAGCGGAACTGAACCTCAACTCCGTACCCATCTGCTGTTGGAACGCTCTCCAGAAACGCAAGGTAAAACGAGGATCGCGGTCTGACACTATGCTCAGTGGTGCACCGTGGAGTCTGACGATCTCCGCTATAAACACGCGAGTCAACCTATCAGGTGTATAGGTGCTCTGAATCGAAATAAAATGAGCGGTCTTCGTCAGTCGGTCTACTACCACCCAGATAGCGTCAAAATTGTGCCTCGTCCGCGGTAATCCCTGAACGAAATCCATGGTCATATCTTCCCATTTCCACGTGGGAACCTCTAACGGCTGCAAATATCCACTAGGCCTCAAATGTTCTGCTTTCACTTTCTGACATACTGCACATCGCGCTACAAAGTCCCTGACTTCTCTCTTCATACCAGGCCAACAAAACTGCGTCTTCAAATTTCTGTACATTTTTGTAACCCCTGGGTGCACAGACAATCTGCTGCTATGTGCCTCGGACTGAGCTTAGTATCCTGCGGAACACACATACAGCGTCTGTATCGGACAATATCATCTGCCCCAATGTTATAGTCTGTCACCTCTTCGGACTCAAGGCGCGCTCGTACCTCCTGAAGTGCAGTGTCGCCCTGTAGTGCCGACCTCAGCCGCTGAAGTAGCTCCGGCTCAACCCTATAACTAGCGAAGAGGACCCCTGGCGCACGCTCAACAGCATGCAAGCCAAGGCGGCCAAACTGCTCCTCGAGATCCCACTCCAACATATATAAGCTGTCAAGGCGAGCGGAGCTCTTCCGACTAAGAGTCTCAGCTACGACGTTTGCCTTGACAGGATGGTAGAGTATACGACACTTGAAGTCCTTCAAGTACTCTAGCGACCGTCTTTGCCGTAAATTCAACTCTTTCTAGGAGAAGATGTACTGTAGGCTCTTATGATCTGTGTATATCTCGAAATCCTCGCCATACAAGTAATGCCTCCACAATTTCAAAGCAAATATAACCGCGACCAACTCTAAGTCTTGTACGGGATAATTACCCTTGTTCGTCTTCAACTGCCGTGAACCATTAGCTATAACTCGGCCATGCTGCATCAACATGCAACCCAAACCACTCAAAGATGCATCGCTGTATGCTATAAAAACCGCCCTGATCGTCAGGCAAAGCCAACACTGTTGCTGTGGTCAATCTACGCTTTAGTTCCTGGAAGCTATGCTCACACGCATCACTCCACTCGAACCGAACTGCTTTCCGAGTCAATTTAGTCATCGGACTCACCAATCTCGCAAAGTTCTCAATGAACCTCCGGTAATTTCCGGCCAAACTAAGAAAACTGCGAACCTCAGTCTCATTCTTGGGCCTCTCCCACTCGAGGAATGGCATCGACCTTAGCCGGATTGACGGCCACGCCCTCCTAGAACACAACATGACCCAAAAAATACACCTGAGAAAGCCAAAACTCACACTTGCTAAACTTAGCAAACAACTGTTTCTCGCGCAGGACCTGCAATACCAACCTCAAATGTTTGGTATGCTCCTCCTGGCTACGAGAATACACAAGAATATCATCAATGAACACCACCACAAACTGATCCAAAAACGGCTGGAAAATTCTATTCATCATATCCATAAACGCTGCCGGTACGTTCGTCAATCCGAACGACATAACCAAAAACTCAAAATGACCGTACCGAGTACGAAAAGCTATCTTCGGCACGTCCTCGGGTCTAACCCTCAACTGATAATATCCAGACCTTAGATCTATCTTTGAGAACACGGCGGCCCCTCTCAACTAATCGAACAAGTCATCTATCCGCGGCAATGGATACCTCTTCTTGATCGTCAACTGGTTCAACTATCTGTAATATACACACATCCGTAGACTACCATCCTTTTTCCACACAAACAACACCGGTGCACCCCACGGCGACGAACTAGGCTGGATGAACCCCTTAGCTAACAACTCGCATAACTTGATTTTCAACTCTGCTAATTCTGTCGGCGCCATTCTATAAGGTGCCTTGGAGACGGGCGTTGCTCCAGGCACTAAGTCAATCCGGAACTCAGTCTCGCGCTCCGGCGGCAATCCAAGCAACTCCTCTGGAAACACATCAGAAAACTCACACACAATCGGAATACCCCCAAGCTGACCTGCCTTAACATGCGGGTTCAACAAGTATGCCAAGTAACCCGAACAACCTCGCTCTAGAAGCCTATTCGCCTTCAAGGCACTAATAATCGGGACACCCTTCCCCGACTTATCACCATAGAAATGGAATTTAGGAGTACACGGAATTTTAAACGTAATCGCCCCGACGCGACAATCCATCCTTGCGAAATGCTCGACTAACCAATCCATACCCAAAATCACATCAAAATCAGATAAGTCAAGCACAATCAAATCCCCAAGTAACACACGGTCCCCTACTCAGATCTTACACCCACGGTAGCAACTATCGGCCAACTACCGAACTACTCATATTGCCCCTCCACACTACTCCACCACCGCTCCACTGCGCCGGTGAAAGTGGAGGTAGCTAAAGCCATGCGGTATTCATTTGGACACATCAGGATCTCAAAATTCTTCTCCATATCCAGTACCCAGTCATCGGCCTTATCGGTGTCGCACTACCCTCAAACTTCGGCGGATTCCTCTTCTGGAAACGGCTCAAATAATCAAGATAATATTTCCTTCTTGGATCCACGGCAGGAACTGGCGCTACCTCTGACTCGGCCTGAACAACTGCCGGCGCTGGCTCAACATCGGAGGAACGGCCTGCTAGGCTTGACGCTCAGCCAACAACGCTACCGCCACAGCCTCCTGAATCATCCTAGCGAGATCCGCGCCAGCCGGCGGCGGATCCTGCTCACCATGACCAGGGGCACGACGAGGTCGTCCGCGTGGTGGCATCCTGCAACCACAACGAACCAAAATTAACGATTTATTCTAATCGTCCTAGCACTCATTTGCACATCCCATCATTTTTAACAAGTTTTAGTTTCTATGAAGCATTAAGCTACACCAAGCTCTAATACCATAAAAGCCGTCACGACCCGCGACCCGGGAGCCACGACAGCTTGGGAAAGGAAACACAAATCCAGAGTTTGCAATGCAGAAGCTTATGCAGTTAAAACCATGAGAATGAAGATTGAGCCAAGATCGGGACTATTGATACCGGTATATACCCACGGAGGATGTGGAACCCGCCCGGAGTGCCGTCTAAGCTTGTCAAAGATCTTAAGATATCAATCTCCTCCATTGATACCAAAAAATCTAGGAAAACCTTAGGTCCGAAACATAGAATATGTGTAACAATAGCTTAGAAAAGCGTTTTCAAAAATACCGGCTTAACCTGTATTTTTCTAAAAGATTCGGAGGTGCTAAACCTCTTAAATACATTTATACAAGACCCTAAAAGCATCGAAAGTATTTTCGGAAACCATTTAAACTGAAATCAAAATTCATATTCTAGAGAGTTTTCGGTCGACCGAAAGTTGAGAACCGGTCGACCAATACTCAATCCGAGAGCTCATAACACTTGCTGTAACAGTTTCGGTCGACCAACCGATATTATCGGTCGACCGAAAATATCAGAAAAACTAGATAACAGATTTCAGAAATAAAATACTCGCCGCCTCAAAATCCGTATTTTACCTGGGTCTTGAAAACTAACCCTACACGCCCGTGTATGTACCGTGGGTACACGTGTAGGACCTTCCAAACACCCAAAATACGCGAGATGATAAATTTAAATAAAAAACTCTTTAAGAACCGAAATACGGTAGAGTAAGAACTAAGTGTATCAAGCTTGTTTTTCAAGCCCAACACACATTCTATCCCATTTGAAAACGCATACTAGGTCAAATACACATGCTCAACCATTCAAATGCCCACTTGGGGTCAAAACACCATTTTTAACAAAATATGCATATCTTATATAGAACTTTGGAATTTCATATAAACTTTGAGATCCAAAAGCTTTACATGAGACATTATATATTTTAAAAGAAATACAAGCCATGTGTAGGTTAATGCTTCATTTTTACATCATATGCTACAATCTATGTGTGACTAGTCTAAGTGTACAAAATATTGTCTATACATTTGCTAGTCCCCAAAACCCCAAAATATCTTATATAAGCTCTCTCGCAAGCTACGTTGGCTACGCAAGCTCCTTGCCCTTGGCAGACAGATCTGAAAAACAGGGCAACAAAACGGTGAGTCCTTCGACTCAGTGAGCGGTACATCGGTGTCCTCCCTTGGAGCACCAATGCAACACCGCACACAAGGGAACACAAGCATATACAACATCATCATCATATACGACAACAAGCATATTCATCACATATGCAATAAAACAATAAGCATGATTTAGCTTACGCCACCATAGCCCCGCCAGACACGTCAAGTAGTAAAACCACATCAACCAAGTTCACAACTCACGGCGGACGGTAAGACATGTACAAGTGCAAATACGCCATCACCATAACCAGACAGATTACGAGGACTGACAAACAGGCACCTAACAAATTACAAAAGCACCGCAACCAAGACACCACAACACTAACCACTCAGAAATAATAATCACCCGACCAACCAATTATGCATTCCCTTTCTTAAGTCAGCGTGATCAACTAACCCCTTTGTAGTTAGTCATTATTGTTCATTGAAGTAAGGTAGGTCCGACATGAACTCCCTAGCCAAGGCACCTAACTCTGCATGGACTAAAGCAGTTCTGGACGCCTATACTCATACCAAAGCTTTCACCCGCTGTCGCTGGGTTTTCCATCACGACGCAACACTCATGGTAGGGGCGACCCCACAGTACAAAATGGGGGCTACTCGGACTCTTTACGCCTTGTGCAACCGAGCCTCGCTCAACGTAGCAATCGCCTGGCCAACGGCTGATCCGCAAGGTACAACACCCACCGTCATCCGTAGAGGCAAACTCGCCGCCTTAAGTACTCTAGTCAGAACCCTCCGCCCCCGATATATTGTCCCCCGGAATCACACATCGGGCTGACTCAATTGAAACTCGACGGAGATCCAACTTCCGAGTACCCACATTTTATTAAGGCACAATCAATACGAGTGTCCCCGATGCGACCACGCATGCATCCCCAAGCAAAAGCAAGCGTCTCATGCACATGCAAGTCCTTGAAAATCATAACACACACATACACAACATGCATGTCTTGAACTTAGCAAAATTTTCAAATATCCACACACACACACAAGGCAACTAAAGACTATGAAAACTAACTCGGTCACGGACCTCACAATTTTTATGAGATTTCAGCTCAAAAGATTTTTTTTATGAGAACTACGTCTCACGGATAAAAAGTTTATTTTTATGAGAACTACGCCTCAAAAGATTTTTGATGAGAACTACATCTCAAAGATTTTTATGAGAATTACACCTTAAAAGATTTTTTAAGAGAACTGCGTCTCATGAGTAAAAGATTTTTATGAGAACTATGTCTCAAAATAATTTTTATGAGAACTACGTCTCAAAAGATTTTATGAGGACTACGCCTCAAAAGATTTCATGAGAACTATGTCTCGAAAAGATTTTATGTCGAGAACTGCGTCTCGTGAGAAAGATTTATGAGATCTACGTTCAAAAAGATTTTATAATGATAACTACGTCTCATGAATAAAAGGATTTTTATGAGGACTACGCTCAAAATGATTTTATGGGAACTACGTCTTAAAAAGATTTTACGATGAAAACCGCGTCTCGTGAATAAGATTTGTATGAGAACTACGTCTCAAAAAAATTTTATGAAGAGAACTGCATCTCGTGAATAAAAAGATTTTTTATGAGGACTGCGCCTCAAAATGGTTTTATGAGAACTACGTCTCAAAAAGATTTTATGACGAGAACTGCGTCTCGTGAAAAAGATTTGTATGAGAATTACGTCTCAAAAAAATTTTATGACGAGAACTACGTCTCGTGATGTGAAAAGATTTTATGAGGACTACGTCTCAAAAAGATTTTATGACGAGAATTACGTCTCGTGAAAAAGATTTTTTTATGAGGACTATGCCTCAAAATAGTTTTGATTTTAAATTTGTAATTTTTTTTTAAATGATTTGTTGAACAAAGTGAGAAAAAATCATTTTGTTAGAAGTTGATGTTTGTTGATAAAAATTTTATGAAAAAATCAAAGAATTGTCAAAAAGTTTTGTAAAAAGGAATTTTAAGATGTGGGTGTCTGGTCATCCCGACTATTCAAAAAGTTATTGCTCTAGCATCTCTTCTTTCTTCTATTTTATCTTTTCTTTGCTTTTCTTTTTGCAAACAGTTGTTTTTCATAGTCGTCCCCGCTTATATGCTTGTCAGCTATTGATGTTGGAGATAAGCTTCTTCACAAATTTTTTTGAGAAAGATTTGCCCCAGTGATAGCACGATTCGTGAAAGTTCTGATTAAAATTTGGTCAGAGAGTGTGGTTGTGCTTTTTGTTTTTCTTTTGCGGATCTGCGTCTTTCGAAATTACCCCAATTTATAAATTTGTCAGATGTCGATGTATATTCTGTTCTGCCATTTTTTCAATGTCCTATGTGTCTGCTTCGCTTTGATCAGTCAAAATTTTCGTACGAAACACTACAAGAAATCATCCATACAGTAACAGACAAAAAACGTTGCTAAATGCTACAAAACTGTTGCAAAAGCTTTCTGCAACAGTTTTTTGCTCTGTTGTTGTAGCTGCCGTTACGAAAAGTTATAAAAACAGTTTTTTGGTTTATCGGCAATGGTTCGAACAGTGTTATTAAAACGGCTATTTAGCAATAGTTGGGCTATACTATGAAAACACTTTCTAGCGTTACAATAGTGGCTTATGGCAACAATTAAATCAATAATTCGCAACACAATTTTAGCATTGTTAATTATAAAAGCAATAACAATTTTTAACCGTTTTATATTGTTATTTGCAACATTTATTAATTATGCCAATTATATCAATTGTTATATTTTTAAAGTGTTGTTGTATCTTAAGTGCAACAGAATTTAAGTGTTGCTAAACATATAAATCATAACATTCTAAAATAGTTGTGATTTTTTATTATCATGTTTCTGTTGTGTTGCCATTTATAGAAATTAGAACGCTACCACCGTGTTGCCTTTCATAGGAATTGAAATAGTTGTTAACCATTTTTAAAAGTTAACGACAATATATTATTAGTGTTGCAATATTAATTTAAGTGCTTTTAAAGTAGTAATATCTTTATTTGTATTATTATTTTAATGTTACTTATAATATAGACCGCAATATTTGTTACCATAGTCATATCTAGACGACAATGTAATTTTAGTATTGCAAATAATACAATACGTAATATGAAAATGTTGTAAAGTTTTATGTGCAACATTAACATTGTTATTCATAGAAAAAATAATTACTATAGTTTTAACTGAATAGTAATTCATATTTGGTATTGCTAATCATATAAATTTAAAAAATTTTAAATTGTCCTATAATTTTTTTCTCTTTTAAATACTAGAAAAAAGAACAATAAATCTGATTCATTTTTAATACATCTGGTCACAAGTTTCTAACATCACCAAATAACTGACGTAATAACTAAATCGAAATTGAATATAAGCACCGACCCATAAACAACATTCGAGTGGTCATAAACAAAAGAGTGTAGATAAACGGGCATCACAAGCTCATTGAGATATCATGGAAAGCTCCGAAAAAAAAGAGGACATAGATAAACAAGGCCCTCATGACATCCGCCACCGTAACCGCCGTTGTAGCCACCATCGCCTCGCCATCGTAGTTGCCGCCGCCACCATGCTAACATAGCAGAGAAAAAAAAATGAACCCTAGAATCAAGAACAAGAGCCTCAGCTTGCTAATTTCATCCTAACCTACTTGTTCTTTTTTTTTTGTTGCCTAATTACAGCCATTCCCTTTATACTTCTTCCTATATTCTAGCCTATATTACCGTTTCATTTGTTACTATTTTCTTCCCAAACAATAATTGGGAAAGGTTCATATCGGGAAGGAGTATAAGGAGGAATTAATTAAAGGTCAATTATAATTGGAAAATATTCATTATGCGTAATGAACAATGGGTTATATATTTTTGTTCTAGCAATTGCTAATTATAAATAACTTATTACTTTGTGAATTACATGATTTCGATTAATTAATTTATTGATTAAATTTAATTTATAATTAACAATGGCACCGAAGACTAGAGTTAGATTTTGATCGTAAAAAATATTATTGGAAAGAGAACTCGACAAGTCCTCTAATGTGCTCAACAGATCACATATCTAACATCGTATGAGAAATATATAATACCTATGATAATTTCGAAACGTCATTACTTTGCATTTGATGGCCTTCTCGCATCATTAAAAATCATAAAAAAAAAATATCGTCTTATACTCCAAAAATGCATTGAAAGTTTGAATATTTTTAAAATTTATCTAAGGAGGCGCTAAATCTTTTAAAAAATTATTTTCTGACTTATTTATTAATAATTAACACTGGACTAAATTAATGTTTATGAATTTGATTTTGTAGTCGGTTTTAAAATATATATATAACACTTGCTTCACATATTGCTGAAAATAGTGATATATATATATATATATATATATATCACTATTTTCAGCAATATGTGAAGCAAGTGTTATTTATTCTTAATCTTCTAGCAACAAAATAAATAAGTGTTATCAAATATTATCTTTCTAATAACACAATTGAAAGTGTTGTAGATAACCATATTTTTTACAACATTATAAAAATTGTATTATGTTTTCAATAATGTTTTTAAAACAATTAAGACAAGTGTTATGTAATATATTTTTTTTTAGCAATAGATTAACAAATGTTATTTTTTCTCTTACTTTTTAGCAACAGATTACATAAGTGTGATTAAAGTTTTAACTATAGCAACACACTTTAAGAGTGTTATTGTATTTCATATTTATTTAGCAATAGTTTATTGGTGTGTTATTAAATACAGTTCTTTCAGCAACACATTGAAATAAATGTTGCGTATTGTTACTCATTTCGCAATAAACACTATAAGTATTGTATATATTATAACTCTTCCGCAACGGTTTGACAATTACTACAAAATAATATCATTTGGCAACATATTATGTTAAACTATTGTAATTTTTATTGTAAATTCAAAAGCGGCACAACACTTTCAAAAATATAGCCAAACATATTATATTGTAATACTTCTGTAAACGTTGCTAGCAAAATGTTGCTATATGTCTAAATTCTTGTAGTGAAAATTTTGCCCAGTTTTGACGTATGGATCAATTTTCTTAAATTTGCCCCTGTTTGAGTTTGACTACTAGTTTGTTTCCTTTCAAGTAAGTCATGTCGAACATCTGTTAGTTTATAATTTGTCATAATATGAATCTTGTATTCTCTTCTCAGTATGTTTATCATTTCCTTGATCCTTTAAGTTGAAAAAATGCAACTCCGGAGTGAATCTCGTTTTTAAAAAAATAAAGTTGCCCATTTCAAGGTTTAGTATGTGGAAGCGAGTGTTTGTGTGATAAAGTGATGAATTTTGCAGAATATAATTTTCGAAATGCATGTTCTTGAATTTTCACTTGTCAAATGCTTAGGTCAGCCACCTTTTCAGATTTTCGACATTGTTGGCTTTTCTATTTCTTTTTTTTTTTTCTATTTTATCTTTTGACGCGAGTTCCAACATTCGTAATGAAGGAATCTGATTACTCGATAAATATAGCTTTGAAGCTTGTTACATACGTATACCATAAAAAGTCATCGTTTGACGTAAAAGTAAATATGGATCACATGAATATTTCTAGTTACTAAATGACTCAAGGTAGAGGAGTGTATGTTTGTACATTTTCTTCTTTTTATATTTTCAGTATTCCTTATCTTATATTTTATCTTTTGACGTGAATTCTGACATTGGTGATGAAAGAATCAAGTTAGTTGACTTATTTGGTCCTATCATGCTACTAATCGCATTTTACGAGATTATCGGATTACCTTGGATTCGTGTAATATAAACTCCAGAATAAAATCGAGCAGTCGTCGTCACGAGTAGATTAGGTTCCGATGAATTAAGACGCGAACGTACCCGGCCTCTAGCAGTGATCCACGCGGAGACGAACGCGAAACCGAAATCGATTTAATCGGATTAAATCGAAAAAAAACAAGCTTGGGCCGCAGGCCTGTTAAGGAAAACAAAGCCTAGCCCGAAACTTCTTCTTCTTCTTCCAGTCGTCTGGACGCCGAGCTCGGAACTGAAGTCGTCGTCAAAACTCCGGTCATCAACCACCAGGCGTTCGCCGTCACGAACACTGTGAGCAGCCACCGCAGCCGTCGAAGATCGTCGAAGTTTAACCGGTGCAATGCTTGCAGCCGATACTTGTCGAAAACAATTAAGAGCTCGCCGTCGTTCGCACCTTGTCCGAGCCTCGTCGCCGAGACGGAAGACGTGACCACCCTCGCCGCCGAGCTCAGCCTTGCGAACGACGATCGTCGCCGCGAGCTTGCAGTCGAACGTCGGTGAAGAAAAACAAGGAGAACCGAAGGTCGCCTGAGAGGGGAGCTTACCCGCGGCTGCCGTCGACGCGGAGGAGTATATGTAGCTGTGCTAGCAGCGATATAGCTTCCTCAACGTGCGTCGGCCGGCGGTCGAAGCGTCGCGTAACGTCGTCGGTTACGCCCGCGAGAAAAACCAGGGATTTTGCATATTACACAATAAATCCCGTAAATCAATGTTTCACAAAAACAGACCCTCGTGATTTTGCAAAACATTCGGCCACCAAAAACGTTTTGGCAAATTTAGCCCCTGGCGATATAAAAAATCGGTTTTCGCGATCGCGTCTCATTTCGTGTGACCCATTAGTTCAGTACCACGCAGTAGGAAATTAAATAGTTAATTCAACCCAAATTAACAAATTAATTAGTTCAACCAACTATTTATAGTTATCCACAGATCATGGGTTAACGTCTAGCAACATCCATGACCATCTGGCTGTTATTAAATTTCAATTTTCATCATCAAAACCTCTATTTGTGAATAGTTACTATGTCCTATAATCCTCTGTTCCTTTCTAACATCCCGAATGATTAGAGTGTGGATATTCAGTCAAACCTAAATCAGCTCAATCATATGATCCATTCTTAATAGGATTAGCTGGTAGTGACATTAAGAACTCCTTCTTAACTCACATCGGTACCTCGGCCAAGTATTTTTCTGAGCTGTTCTATATTAAAGACACATAGAATGTTCTCCTCCTTTATTAGGAGGTGACAGATTCTTTATTGGTTCTCATCTATCTTCGTGTGCGAATTATCTATAACCCAGATGGTGCCCCTGTGTATAGCTAAGCTGCTGTTATTTGGATACACATAAAGTATAAATATTCTACACATAAGATTCTATGGTAACCTCAAGTTCAAAGGATCAAGGCCACTATCACATTAAAAGAATCACCATTGACTATTCCATTTTAGTGTTCTTTTAGCGAGTTCAATTCAGTGACTTCATTCTCTAATGACACTTACACACTTTACTTTCAGTGTTCAACTACATTTTAGTAATGAGATCACTACTCTCATCTATGGAGATTAGTAAGCTGTGTATTAGTTCTTTGCGTGCATGGAGCCCCTACTCAATGCACCTATGACTAAGAATATTTTGAACTTAGGTTTATAAGATATTAGGTCTCATTATCATGATCTACTATCAAGATCCTATATCTATTGTCCTTGTCCACGGGGTTTATCATATGCATTCATAA
Organism: Xerophyta viscosa; assembly: GCA_002076135.1. Classification (NCBI taxonomy): domain Eukaryota; kingdom Viridiplantae; phylum Streptophyta; class Magnoliopsida; order Pandanales; family Velloziaceae; genus Xerophyta; species Xerophyta viscosa. Next base: position 35,923 of record MJHO01000317.1, on the reverse strand, counting down.
ACACAGACAAAAATATGACGATGCGATAAATAGGAATAACCATAATTAAACAAATAAATAAATAAAATATGTTTATAATAAAGTGTGTGTTTGCCAATATATCAAATATAATTGGCTTTTATGGCATCTACTCTTTCAATTCTTTACATTCTGCAAAATTTAGTGAAATTGTTGAGTTTCATGATAAATAGTGCAACTTTATGATTAAATAAAACTCATTCCGAGTTACATTCCCAAAATATAGTTCTTTGAAAAGATAAGATGTAACAAAAGGAGAATTCAAACACATATAGTGACTAGTAACAGACCAAACATAGTCCTAACATGACTTTATTGAAAAGAAAGAGACTAAGACAGTCAGTCATCCTGGAACAAAGTTGTGTCGATGTGGTTGATCCCCCCGTCAGGAGTACTGGTAGAAGCTATATTGTTTGCAGTAGCCGTCGGTGTTGGGTCCACGGGATTAAGTTTTATCTTTCCAGCATCAATCAGTTCGTATATTTTGTTTCACAGAATATATCAGTTATATGTGGAGTGACCCTGGGCACCACTATGAAATTCACAATAACCATTTACGTCGTACCACTTAGGAAATAGAGGCATGAATTGTCGAGCCGGTATAGGCATCAACATGCCTTCCTTAGCCCAATATCGATACACCTTCAATTGGGAGACATGCAAACGTTTCCGAGGAGGTTGATACTGACGAGCCCTCGAGATTTATTGTTGAACTGGTGTTGTGGCTGCCGAGCTGGGATTTGTTGATGCTGAACTTGATATGTTTGATTGACTTGCTGAGGTTGGTATGTATGTTGCTGAAGTTGCTGATAGGGGCGGTTCTGGTTGTATGCTGGAGCCTGATATTGTATCGCTGTTTGTGCAGGAACTCGATATAGTGACTGTTTGAAATTACCTGTCCCACTGATATTATTTACTTCTTTCTCTTTCTTCTTGGCCTTTGCTTGTTCTTCGAGTAATTTGAAGACATTATCATGTGCCAGCTCGATTCTTAGACCAGCAATAATTAGTTGGGTGAAGGTAGATACGATGGCACATACAGTCTTAATTTTATCATCAAGACAGCTCAAAGTCATAAATTCGTGAATTAGTTCTTTTTCAGTCATTAGAGGAGTGATTTGAGCAACAAAATTTCTCCATCTTTGAGCGAAAGCACGAAACTTTTCATCCTTTTTGAGGGTCAGAAGCTTCAGTGAGGATTTGTCAGGTGCCAAATCCTTGTTGTGTGATAGTGGTTGAGGAAGGCGTTCGCGAGATCTTTCCAGCTTTTGATTTCATTCTTGTTGAAATTCAGGTACCAACGGATTGCTGGTCCTTTAAGACTCTCCTGAAAGTAGTAAATCAGCATCTTCTCGTTCTTAAGATATGCCCCCATCTTACTACAGTACATTGAGATATGCACTTAGGGGTCATCAGTTCCGTCATATTTCTCAAAATCCGGGACTTTGAAATCTTTTGGGATCTCCAAATCAATGATAATACAAAACTGGGCAGGATCCATTGTTTCTTTGGCACATTCCAGGGTATTCAGAGGATTCCGGATAGTTTCAACTTTGTCTTCAATTTGCTGGTTTTCCGGTGGGATAAGCTCATGCTTTTTTTTCTATGTTGACAGTGGCTGGTATAACCGGAGGATTGGGAGGCAATACCCCTTGACTTTCTGGTTGAATTGCTGGAATGTGTTGGGGTTGTTCTGGTAAGCCGTAAGGATCATACAGATTTTGTTATGCAGATTGCTGTTCTCGGGGTTGTATAGACGATTTTATAAGGTTGCTATTTTGTTCAATAAGTTGTGTCATCATTGTAGTCAAGCGTTCCAGCTGTTTACCCATGTCATTAAGTTGTTTGCGAAGGCCTTCGTTTTCTTTCATCAACTGCTCATTCATTTCATTGTCTGCCATTGTTGTAGAAGTGTGGCGTCGGGACTGAAGTAGATAAGGGCTTCTTTTTGCGATAGTTGTCTTGACCGTTCTTGTGTAAAGAAAATATGTGTCAGTGATATGCAGAAATTCAATTTCCAAAAGAATGTTAATTGTGAGAATTCTTCGAAAAGTGTTTTTTTTTTTTGTTTTTTGAAAAGAAAAGATTTTTTTTTATTTTTTTTAATTAAATGATTTGGGGAAAAAAACAAAAAAGAAAAAAATGATTTTGTGAGTTTTTTTTTTTAATGAAAAGAAAAGAATTTGTTTGAAAATATTTGTTTTTTTATGAAAAGAAAAAAAAGATTGTCTTTGAAAAGATTTTTTTTTTTAAGTAATAATTTTTTGAAAAGAAAAGAAAAAGAAGAGAATTTCTTTGAAATGATTTTTTTTTTTTAAAAGTCATTTTTTGAAAAGATTTTTTTGAAAAGTTTTTTTTTTTTTTTTTTTTTTGAAAGAATAAATCATTTTTATTTGAATAGATATATATATGTTTTTTGGAAAAATTTTCTTTGAAAAGAAAATGATTTTTTCTTTTTGAAAAGAGATTTATTTTTTGGAAAAGGGAATTAAATTTTTTTTTTGGATATCATGACTGTCGTTACATGAGGATATGCAACTATTGGTGTCTTAAATGGCTGGTTTCTAATAGCCCGTTATTGCTGAGGTTCCGCAGGTTACCAGTATATATAGTATGTCAGTCCTGGTACTACCCATATAACATATAGGTTAGACTGATGGCTGGTTTTTACAGCTAGCCGTATGCATTGCACACGAGCTTCGATATTATCCCAGATCTTAAGGCCGGGTCGAGGCCTGAGGTTATGTGTATGCAGTGATGTGTATGCAAATTGCTTGCTAAAAATAAATATATACCCAAATATATATGCAAAAATAAATAAATGATCAAGACAAAAATAAATATGCAGCAATGATATTTTATGTTTAATGATAATTCCAAACTTAAAAATTTAAGCTATCTAATTGTAATGAGCCTGACGGATCCCCAGCGGAGTCGCCATCTGTTGACGACCTTCCTCCGGATGGGAGAAAGAAAGTTTGGAGTCGCCACCTAATTTTATTGGAAATTAGGAAACCGAGATAAGGCGTGTTGAGATTCATGGGCTCGTTGTAGGTTACGTGTTGGAAAGACAGAACACCCCCACAACGCCCATCCGAAGAGATTACTCTCAATTAAATGGCTTATATTTTTTAATTTGGGGTTTATGAATTATGCATTAAAATTATTTAATTGCAACTAATATATGTATGTATGTGATAATGCTAAGAAATTGTAAAAATAAATGTAATCGACTCCGCGTGCTTCTTTTTATTCTTGAATTTTGCGTGTGACAATATTTTTTTGAGATGTAGAGTTCGGATAACCACCTCATTCTAATCTCTTTTTTTTATTTAATTTTTTTTTTAATAAGGGTGTGGAGATCGGTTAACCGCCTCACTGTAACCCAAAATATGCATATGAGATTTTATATTTAATAATTTTTATATTTTGAAAATTTTTATTAAGGTGTAAAGATCGGTTAACCGCCTCACTCTAACCTTATCTTTAAAATGTTTTAAGATTTGTTATTTTTTGTTACTTTTTATATTTTAAATAATTTAATAAGGTGTAGAGATCGGTTAACCGCCTCACTCTAACCTTATTTTTAAAGATTTATGATGTTTTTTATATTTTTAGCCATCTTTATAGTCAAAAATCATGAAATTATAGCTTAAAATCTATTTAAAAGTGATCAAAATTGATTAAAAATAGATTTGGACCATTAAATAGGTTTCTAGGACCAAAATGGATAAGTCTTAATTGAAATGGCTTAATCAAAATTGAAACTGACTTGATCAGAATTGATTTGGGCTCGATCGGATGCAAAACAGCTCGGTCGAAAAAAGGCTCAACGCGGGGGGTAAGCCTCGCGCATGATTCAAGTTTTATAATGACGACCGGCCGGTCGTCATCTCCCTCAGCTGTAAACGATCGACCACGAGCTCACGGCCAATTTGATGATGGCCTGTGGCGTTAAATTTTGACACCGCCATTGAAATCAGGACCCTCGATATACCTTAGATACATATATTTTTTTAGGTATGTATTCCGAGATATTTGAGAATTATTTTCGGTTATCGTTTTTATTTTTTTATTTCCGCCGCCGTGGCTCGCCGCCGGCGAAGCCACGTCAGTGTCCCGATGTCTATACCGTGTAGAGCTAATTATGAAATGGTTTTAAGAGAGTTTGGACGCCTACCTAGATTAACCAAATTTTCAGTTTTTTGGCGTTTCCAGCGGCGACGGCGGTGGAGAAACCGTGCGGCGACGGTGACGTCGTCGTAGATAGTCGGCGGAGCTGGTGGCAAACTGCAGGCTCTCTTTCTCTCTTGTTTGCTCTCCCTCTTTCTCTCGCTGGTTTCAACCGAAACTGCCCCGTTTGCCAGCGTCGATCTCTCCTCTAAATAGCCCCATGCCGCGTGCGAGGCACTGGCGACGTGGTGAGGTCCCACGACCGCTTCTTCCGCGCGATGAACGGCCACGCTGGAGATCCCGTCGCCCGCTTCTTCCTCTTCGTGTTTGAATTTTTCTTCTTCTTATTTTTTTCATATTACACAAATAATTCACTTATTTTATGAATTGCAAAAACGGCCTTCAAAAGATTTTGCATAAACTTGGTTCAACAGTTTATGATATAGCAAATATAGCCTCTCCAAGTACAAAATCTTGAATGTCGCGTAAATTTCTTATTCGTGCGCGGCCCATTTAAAATTTTTAAAAATTTTATACATTCAAATTGTCTCAAATTAAGCAAAATAAATTTAATTGTGTAAATAAATATTTTAAGCTTAATCGAGTTTATCGAATAATTGGGACGATAATTCGGACAAAATGTGGTGTCTACACCACTGTCTAGACGATTGTTTCAAGCCATAAATTAAGCGCTGCAAGCGACACACTTTGCGCTCTTGCCCAACTACTTGAAAACCTTTTGGTTGATCAATATAGATCTCTTCGTCTAGTTCTCCATGAGAAAATCTGTTTTAACATCCATTTGATGTAATTCCAGGTCTAAATGTGTGACGATAGTCAGTAGAATACGATTAGACGCAAACCTTACCACTGGTGAGAACCTCTCTTAGTAGTCTATACCCTCTCGTCATGTTGATAATTTGTTTTAATTGTAAAATACTGGTTGTAAATGCACCAAGCAGGTTCCACCAAGTATGCATGCGAACTCTGATCATAACTTTCAAGAGTCTACCTTATGGACATTGAAGCAACAGGTACATTATCTTTGGCTATCGACAGTTTTATTTTTCTTTCATTTTTATTTTTTTCTTTTCTTTTTTTTTACCAAACTGTCATGCCGTCACTACAACGATTTAGACATATAACAACACTTTCCTAACAACGATTGTGAAAGTGTTACTGTATAATACATTGGTAATAATTTAAAAGTGTTGTGCCACTTTTGAAACTGTGATTGAAATTACAACAGTTTTCATGGTATATGTTGCGAAAATGATATTAATTTGTAGTACTTGTTAAACCGTCGCGAAAGGGTTAAAATATACAACACTTATAGTATTTAATGCGAAACGAGTAAAAGTACGCAACACTTATTTTAGTTTGTTGTTAAAAGAACTACATTTTAAAAACAAAACAATAAATTATTGCTAAAAGATTATGAAGGCCAACATTTTTAAGTTATGTTGATATAGGTTAAACAATAAACCACATTTATCTAATCTATTGCTAAAAGTAAGAAAAACAAAGCACTTGTAAATCCATTACGAAAAAATGAAGTAATATATAACACATATTTTTAATGTTACCAAAATATTACTGAAAACATAATGCAACTTTTATAATATTGCAAAAGAGTTTATGAGCTACAACATTTTAGTTATATTGCTAGAAAGATAATATTTGATAATATTTATTTATTTTATTACTAGCAGAGATAGAAGGAACAACACTTGCTTAATCTATTGTTGAAAACAGCAACAATATATAGTTTTTTAAACTAACCTTTGAAAACTAATAAAAATATAATGTGCATGTAATTTATTTTTAGACTATTCCTGAAAAATTTTATAAAACAAATAACCTAATATTTATTCAATGCATTGCAAAAGAGGAGACAAGAATAATAGAACAAAAATAATATAATATACAACAGTAAAAAATTGTATATGTAACAAAAATAATACAAATCAATGTTTGGAATAACATGATATATATATATAGACATAATAGATATAAATATTGTATTCAATATCAACAAACTGAAATAGTTACTGAAGAAATCAAAATTAATAGCACGCTACATAACATATTAGACTAGTTAATTAAATATATAAAAAAGTCCAAAGTCTGCTCTATTAACTGTCTCCACCATCTTCTGAATATTCAGTTTTTCAAAATATTACACAAATATCCTCAAAGTTGCACATATCAAGATGTAAACTTGGTGACATTGAGCTCGTATTCAGCCTAACTTCCATATTCAAAACGTAGCTACACAACAAGTACACGCACATCATATTGTCAAAGCTTCAACACTAGATTTCCAAGTATTGAAAATCTAGTAACGCAGAAAATGAATGACCAATTGCCTAAAACATTTTAATTAAAAGTAAACGAATCTTCGAAGGATAATCCTTTCTATATTTGCTAAGAATATATTTTGCATAGAATTTCTTAATATTGATCCCTGTTTTCACATATGAACAAAATAAAAAAAGTTTAAAAAATAACTCTCTCTAACAAATGTTCGAAGAAAAAACTTCTCATAACATTCTAGCGTTTGTTAATTATTTTACAAGCTTACCTCCGTTAAGGAGTGATTCTTCTCCCATATCATATGAATCTCTAGGAGTTACCTTCACAATATTGTGCCAATTACTATCATAGGGATCTTACACATAAAAAACTTGTGAAACGAACACATAGGGGTCGTTTTGATATATCAACTTTCTAAAATTGACAAGTGGTAATTTGAACCATCTTCTTTAACCTCAAACCATTCGCACTTAATTAAAACTACCTTTAAGTGACCAGAATAATGCAATAAGTTGAATAATATCATTTACTAATCCATAGTAGTGAACATCACCAACAACTAAATTTTGGTCTTTCATAGAAGAAAATTGGGAGTCGATGAAATCACCATATTAACAATATTATTATTAAATATAAAATTTTGACAATTATTTAAGAATGCTATATATTATATTATTTGCAACACTAAAATTACATTGTCGTCGTGATATAGCTATGGTAAATAAATGTTATGGTTATACTATAAGGTAAGATTAAAATAAATGCAAATAAAGGTATTGCTGTTTAAAAACATCTTAAGTTGTATAATATGCAGTATTAGATGTATATTGTGGTTAACTTTTAAAAACGACTAACAACTATTGCAAGTGCAAATAATGGCAACACAAAATAAATGTGATAAATAATTTTTTGACAATAATTTTAGAATGTTATGGTTTATATGTTTAGCAACATTTAAATTCTGTTTTACTTAAGATATAACAACACTTTACAAATATTACAATTAATACGATTAAAATCAAATAATAAATATTTCATATAATAATATAATAACGGCTAAAAATTGTTATTGATTTTGTAATTAGCAATACTGAAGTTGTGTTGCGAATGATGGATTTAATTATTGTCATAAAAAATCTATTGTAACGCTAGGTAGTGTTGTCATAGCATAACTCAACTATTGCTAAATAGTCATTTTAGCAATATCATTCGAACTATTGTCAAAAAATCAAAAAAACCTTTTTTTTAATAACATTTCATAACGATAGCTACAACGACGGAGTCTGAAACTATTGTTAAAAGCTTTTGCAATGGTTTTTAATATTTCATAATGTTTCTTGTCTATTACTGTATGGGATGATTTCTTGTAGTGCGTCATAGTCAACCCATATATATTAAAACGAGAATAACTCTCATGCCTCCGTTTGTGGGTGGAAATTTTTTGTTAAAAAAAAAAAAGAAGAAGAAAATATTACAGACCTTCCAGTAAATCAAAATCCCTCAAGTATGGCAATGAAGAAAGCAACCTGGACATTGACGGGCAGTGGGGGACTTCGTCCGAATTCACAAAATAGTTAAAGTTATTGATAGTTACACATGCCTAAAAAAATTAAGAATATAAGATTATTGAATCTAATTGCTCGCGTCACCACTGGTGTCACCGTCGCATAATACTTCGCAAGTTAGATGTTTTTGCTGTGGTGGCTAAATATGCACAACTTCTAAACTGCACATCACGGCAGTTTGAATTGTAAATCAATTCTAGAAGCAAAATTTTTCTTCTATATCTTGCATATTTTCTTCTGTATTTTGCAAGTTTCTTCTAGTCGGATGACTTGCCGTCCATTGTGTTATCGCGGTCGAATAATTTCTCTAAATGCTATGGTGGAAGTTTTGCCATCTCAAACGCACTTATGGTGCAATTTTGAACACTTCATCACAAAGAAAAAGAAAGAAATTACGTAAAGTTAGAATAAACTTCTCAATCTACTCCGACTTCATCCTAGAAGCAATGTGAAATACATTATTAGTTATTTATTTACGTATTTGTCACTTTGTTTTTCTTTTTCTTGAATTTCTTGTGTTTTGTAAATGCATTTCCATGATTCCATCCCCGATAAATGATAATATTTTAGGTTTGTAAGTACTTTAGAAGCAATGTGGAATACATTATTAGTTATTTATTTATGTATTTATCACTTTGCATTTCTTTTTCTTGAAATTTCTTGTGTTAAAAATACATTTCCATCCCTGACAAATGATGATATTTTTGGTTTGTAAGTAGAGTTCGAAATTTGAGCAATAAATCTAGAAGCAATGTGAAATACATTATTAGTTATTTATTTATCACTTTGTGTTTCTTTTTCTAAAAATTTATTGTCTTTTCTAAATGCATTTCAATCCCTGATAATTGATAATACGCTCATGCATTTCAATCCCATCCTAAGGCTTTGGATCGGGTCTACCTTGCCCACGGGTCGGGTCGGGTAAAATTTAGACCGGAGTAGGGCCGGGTCAAACTTGCCGAGATCCGGACCCGATCAGTGATACCAACAAAAAGAAAACAACTTTTAGGAGCATTTTTTGGAAAAATGTCCAACATAAAAGTTTTAAATTTTGATTAGATCTACAACTTTTATATCGACAACCTTTTCAAAAAATACTTATAAATAGGTATTGAAGGACTCCAAATTTTAACGGGTCAAATAAAAACAGACCAGACTAGCAAACTTAGAAGCACTTTTTGCAAAAATGTCCAGCATACAAGTTATAGATTTTGATTAGATCTACAACTTTTATGTTAACTTTTTAAAAAGATGCTTACAAATAGATATTTTAGGACTCCAAAGTTTAACTAATTTAACGGGTCAAATAAAAACAGACCCGACTAGACTCGACCCGAATCGACGACACGAACCAACTTAGGTTGGGTCGGGTATGGCTGGCCCAGACCCGAGGGGGTTCGGGTCGGGTCGTCCGGGCCTGCCGGATCTTGACCCGACCCGGTTTTGAACACCCCTATGCATATAAAGAAGGGAAACAAAGTTTTATATTGTACTTCATGAGAGATGGCTTCCACATATTATAGCAGATGTGCCCTACTTCTTCTTCTTCTTCTTTTGTGTTTTTGCTCGGTTGCAGCTGACACCATCTTCTGGGGACGTCCTCCTCTATCTGGTAACCAGACAACAACCTCCAAGCAAGGAGTGTTTCAATTGGGCTTCTTCAGACCTGGTAAATCCCGGAACTACTATGTTGGCATTTGGTATAATATTGGACCAGAGAAGACGGTAGTATGGGTAGCGAATAGAGAAACACCAATAACGAATGCATCATCTTCGGAGCTCAAAATCTCTGAAGACGGAAATCTGGTTCTCCTGAATCCGGCCAAGAACATAATCTGGTCGTCAAACTTAGCCTCTATGCAAGAGAACACCACAAAAGCTGTGCTTCTCGATACGGGCAACCTTGTCCTGGTGAATAATTCAAACTCCAATGTGCAACTTTGGCAAAGCTTTGATTATCCGACAGACACATGGCTCCCAGGTGGGCGGTTTGGTTGGGATCACCGAACAAGACAGTTCATTAACGTTACTTCATGGAGGAGTCCGGATGATCCAGCTCCAGGATACTACAGTTTTGGTGTTGATCCGAAGGGCAGCAATCAGTTGATTCAGGTATGGAATGGCAACACAATCTACTGGTACAGCGGGGTGTGGAATAGCCAGTACTTCAACTTAGTCCCTGAAATGATCAGCAACAGGCTTTTCAACTACACTTACGTTGAACGTGAGAAGTACATGACGTATTCTCTCACTCGACAAGTCGCATTCACTAGATTTGTAATGAACATTTCAGGTGAAGGAATTCAACTGGTATCGCAAAACCTCACTAACAATTGGGTCTTGGGTTGGACTCAACCAAGAAAAAGATGTCAGGTGTACTTACGATGTGGCCCTTTCAGCATATGCAGAGAGAACGGCGCACCTTTATGCCAATGTATGCAAGGATTTGAACCTGTGTCAAAGGATGACTGGGATTCAGAATACTGGAATGGGGGGTGCAAACGAAGAACCAAATTAGGATGCTCAAACAGTTCAAGAAGTGAAGCCGACCAATTTTTTATGATGTCAGATGTGCAATTGCCTTTTGATTCAGAGTCCCTACTTTATGGGAATTTAAGCAGTTGTAAAGAAGCATGCCTACAGAATTGCTCCTGTGTCGCATATGCCTTCGATGGTGGAAGGTGTTCGGTTTGGAAAGATGAAGTAAGAAACCTACAACAACCCTCTAATGATCCTAATTCAACAGGATCAATCTACGTTCGCCTTGCTGCTTCTGAGGTACGCGCGTTGGCACAACCTAAGAGAAGAAAGGGTGCAAAAATACGCATAATTGTATCTGTAGTTTTAACATCTTTGCTTGTCTTGACTATCGTCGCGATCTTGATTTGGAGACGTCAAAGAAGAGCACATAGCGCAATCTCAAAGAAAGCGACAGAGGCATCCTTAGCGCTTTTTACATATAGGGAGCTGCAAATCATGACAAAGAATTTCTCAGAGAGACTAGGCGGAGGAGGGTTTGGGTCTGTGTACAAAGGATGGTTACCTGGTTCAGTTCTGATTGCTGTAAAGAAGTTGGAGGGCCAGAACCAAGGAGAGAAGCAATTCCGAGCTGAAGTGAGCACAATAGCAAAAATCCAGCACGTTAATCTCGTTCGTTTGCGTGGATTCTGTTGTGAAGGTGATAAGAGATTGCTCGTCTATGATTACATGCAAAATGGCTCGCTTGATACTCATTTGTTCCAACATAACACAGAGCCTCTGGGATGGGATAAAAGGTATCTCATAGCTATTGGCACAGCAAGAGCTCTTACCTATCTACATGAACAATGTAGAGATTGTATCATACATTGTGATGTCAAACCGGAAAATGTGCTTCTCGATGAAGAATTCTGCCCGAAAGTGGGGGATTTCGGTATGGCGAAACTCATGGGACGGGAGATCAGCAAGGTGCTAACAACGATGAGGGGTACTGTCGGATATCTCGCTCCAGAGTGGATTTCCGGCCTTCCTATCACACCAAAGGTTGATGTATATAGCTTTGGGATGATGCTCTTTGAGATAATCTCAGGAAAGAGAAATTCCATGCAGGACATTCATGGGAATTCCAGCTTCTTTCCTATCCTGGCTGCAACGAAAATTGGTGATGGTGAGTTTGGAAATCTGCTAGATAAAAGATTACAATCTGATGCAAACTTTGAGGAGCTTCAAACGGCCTGCAAGGTTGCTTGTTGGTGCATTCAAGATGAGGAGTCTCATAGGCCATCAATGGGACAAGTAGTTCTGATGCTTGAGGGGAACATGGAGGTAGACGAACCACCAATTCCAAGTTATCTGAAGAATCTTGTCAACATGTAGACGAAAACATAATATAGTAATATTATGTTACTTCTGAATCATAAACATTAATAAAGAGGTCATTTCATGTTTATCATTAGGAAATCGAACTCTTAACAATTGGTTTAGAGGTGCTATCAATTTATTTGCCGCTATACTTGGAATCTTTGTCATATCTATACCTTAACAAATATTTATTTATTTATTTATTTTTTGCCACAAAGATGCCTCAAGTTTAGTTCAAAATTGAAAGATGGGCCATAAAAGTGAACTTCGTCCATGTAAACTGAACTTGTTAGCTTCTAGACCAACTTCGTGCGCTATATAGTGCAGTGTTCTGAACTGTAAAAGTGCCCTCAAAGTTTTGAATGCCATTGATATTCTGTCAGTTGGATTCAGTTAAATGCATTCAGTTGAAAGTTAGGAACATGGGATCTTAAACTAAGCAACCAGGGCATTTAATGTTGGAAATACATCTCAAATTTCCCGTTGAACTTTTTTTTTTTTTTTTGAAATCATTTTAATTGAAAGTTATATTTTTAAAATCGTTTTAACGAACGGCGACCCGGCACCAATGAGGCAGCACAAGATCTTGCGTTGTACCGCAGGCTAGAAGCTACAAGTTTAACTAGCAATCCAATCTCCAGTTAAACAGGCAACCAGGTTGCTAGTTTGACATGGCGCATGGCAACCAGATGCCGCCACACCCCCGGAAATACTTCTTTTCTTCTCCTTTCTTTTCCTTCCTCCCAATCTATTTTGCAAGATCACCATATTTACTAAACTATAATATCAATAAATAAATGAGTATGGATAAATTTATAGATCCACAATATCAATGTCTAAGTATAAACTAAAAATAAAACAAATATACTATTAATACATTTATATTTCATATACAGATTTTGGAGATCTTCTATCTCGTTTTGACCTTTTTAAAAAACTAAATCCTAAAACGTCAATGTTGTTGTGACAACAGCTCCAGCTCTGGCTCCTGCTTTTGCTCCTGTGGCTGGGGTACCTCTTGAGTAAAATCACCAGGGACAGCAGAACAAGGTCACTCATATACACCAAACTAGAAAGTAGACGGACCCTCCTCATATTCCTCATACTGTGAACTAGATGGATCCTGTGATAACCACCAAACTGAAAAAGCAGACGGACCCTCCTCGTATGCACCATATACAGTAAGCCTAAATCCAAAGCTTACAACAGGATCCCAATTTGGCTCCCATTGTGGAAGCTCTTGAAGGTGCATCTCACTGGCTTTCTCTTGTTGGACCCCAACAGTATCTTCATTCATCATACATGCCTTGTAATTATGTACAGCAGGAAGTATTACCATCGGAAGAATATCTGCTCATGTTCATAAAGTAATTTCATGATAGTGTCGAAATATCTCACTGCAGACACTGAATATATGCTCGGTCGGTATAGCCAGATATAGTATTATCCCCAGCTACATTGAAATATTCTGCAGGTTTTAGAGCTGTTGTTTCAAGAAGCAAAACATATAAGCTGGACTTATAGGATAAGTGTATTTATATTTTGTCAACAAAAAGAAACATCTAAGCTTACCATATAGTCACTGACAAGCATTTGCGGGTAATGAATCTTCTAGTGACCCGCCCATACCAGTTAATGTATGCATGGAGAGAGTCCCCTATTCCATACGCAATTCGGCTAAGCCTATCATTCTATATTTCAATATCTTTTCTGCGGCACATATCCCAGTCGGTTTTAACATGAAATTCTGGTTCTGTATAAGGGGCACTTCGCTCGCTAGAAAAACATAAGGGCCACTTCGCTCGTTAAATATTTCAACCCCTTGTGCAATAGTCAGGTAGGCGAGCTAGTATATACTCAGTATACGAACTTATCTATATAAGAAAGAGATCTATCACGTGACAATACTGGATAGCTATGCAATAATTTGAGCAAATAATGTGATGTGTCAATATTGAATTTTCTACATAACTTTCCAACTAAGTATATGTATGTGCACTTCGATGATATGACTACAGCACCTACAGGCTAACGGTCATAAAAAACACCATTTGGATCTTCCACTATATTGTCATTCATATAACAAATAAGTTGGCGTTGCGACATCTATAATATCTAGGCAAAACAGGTTAAAACGTATATTAGTAAAGAAATGTTAATATATATTTTTAGTAATTACACTACTAATATATACGTAACATAATATATATATATATATATATATATGGCCAAAATTTAGTAAATGCCCATCTACTATTTATCTTTGGGCACTCATGCCCCTATACTTATTTTCGTGACTTTCATACCACTTTACTATTAGTTTGGGAACGCGATACCCCTGAAGAGGATTTAGGTGTTAATTACGCTGATGTGGCACCAATTAAGTATTATTTAATTATTTTTTAATATAAACATGAGTATTTTTTAATATCAAACTAATATTAAAAAATAATAAAAATATTAATTAGTGCCACGTCAGCAAGATTAGTGACGTGTCCGTCTAATTAATCGAATAAGGACATCGCGTTCCTAAATTTAAAGTAGAAGGGTATGAAAGGTCCCAAAATAAGTTGAAGGGTATGAGCGCCCAAAAATCTATAGTAAAGGGGCATTTACTAAATTTTGGCCTATATATATATATATATATATATATATATATATACCAAATATATTAGCAAATTTGTGCTAGGAGTGGCCTTCGTGCCCTTGTTCGTCTTTTTTCTTTTGTTGGCATATGACTCGAGTCGAGTTCGAGTCAAGCAAGCATCTAATTGGATTCGGTAACCGTTTTGCAGTTTTGGTAACCGCTAGTTACTTTCGGTAACCGTCTTGCGGTTTTGGTAACCGCCAGTTACTTTCGGTAACCGTCTTGCGGTTTCGATAACCGCCAGGTAGTTTCGGTAACCGCCCACACATATAAATACATGTTGATAGACCCATGGAAGCCACAAGTTGTATTTGCAATATCCAAAGGGACTTGAAGAGTGCATTAGTGAGTGTCTTTGGTAATTACCCACGTCGCCGGACGTCGCCGGAGTCGCACCGACGGTCGTGAGCACGGACACGCAAAGATCTGCTTCCGCACATAGTCGAGGTATTCCAAGAACTCTACTCGCAGTAGAATTCATGTTTAAGGATCCCCGATATCCTTCATTGGTATTAGAGCATGGAATCCGTGCTTCATCGTCGCAGGCGCGGTCGCCTGCCGCCACCGGAACAACCCACGGCCAAGACTCGCCACGCCATCTAATACACTGTAGAACTTGATAAAAATCTAGAGATGACGGCCGTCGCTGCCGTTGCGCCAGCCGGGCGCGGGACTGCCACCGCCGAAGTTTTTCAAAAGGTTGCACGGGTGCAACCAAAACGACGAAAAACAATAGAGTTTGATCAGCAAAGAAAGATGGCATTGGCTCTATAATCTTCTCCACTCAGTGCTAATGCATGAACTGTCGCCGACGGCGGCAGATACCCATGTTGCCGACGGCATTCGAGACCCATGCAACCGAGTAGGAGAGAGAAGAGAGAGAGAGTGGACGGGACGTGCAAAACAGTGCATGGCCGAGTTTGATGCGCGATTCCAGATCGCCATCGTTGCTAGCGTCAATTCCTATCACCACAGCACCGAAAAACCGCCTCCCCGAGCAGTTACGGCTACGCACGTCTGCGAACGATTTTCTTCATCAGTTATCGGGCGGAGAAGAAAACCGCCGAGCGGGTATCGGATAACGGATATAACCGAATTATTATATGTTATTTTATAAGTCCGAGCGGGTAATCAGGTTAACGGGCGCTGATTCGATCCGTTATTTAAGTTTAACGGGTTATGTGTTTAATGTTCATGGGCTGCTTGTTGTAAATGGGCTTCGTAACGGCCCAGTTTATTTATTAAGCCTGTTTTGGGTTTTATTCACATCCAACCAAGAATTGATTGGATTCTGTCGCGACTCACGCCCCCGGGGCACGGCCGGATACACGAATCGGGGACGATCCGTCGGGAGCTCAAAATAAACAGTGGAAGTAACCGGAGCTCTGACGGACCGAAGCATATAATTTTACGATTTTAAAACGAGTATGGAAACGCTTATAAATCATTTTAAAACAATTTAAGAAGCTTAAGCCGAGTCTTGGACTTTCGAGCCCGAATTACCGTCCATGGAGGAGGTGGACTTCACCGCAAGGTCCGACAAAGCTTGCTGTGGATTCTAAATTATCAATCTCCTCCATTGATACAAGAAAATCCATAGCAACCTAGTGTCCGAATCATCAAACATTTTTTTTTAAACTTACGACACGAATTTGCAAATTTCGGCTCAACCTGTATTTTTACAAACATTTGGGAAGTGCCACATACCTTAGATATGTCCACTAAACTCAAATAAACACCAAAAACTTAAATCAAAACTCGTTTAAATCGATTTTGAAAATCTTATTCCAGAGGGTTTTATCAGTCGACCGATCCAATCTTTCAATCGATCGATAGTTCATACGAACTAGCGGTAACGGCAATTTAAATTATCGGTCGACCGCAGATCAAATCACTCGACCGAAAATATCAGAAACACCAAAAACAGATTTGCAAGGGCTCACAACTCGGGGTCTCGAATTTCGTATTCCTACTGGACTGTGAGAGACTACCGTGCGCCCTCGTATATCTATTTTAGATATATGCGCACGTGCTCCCACTCGTCCAAAATACTCACTAGACGATGAATCGTGGCCTAAACTCATTTTAACCAAAAATACGGTAAAACAAGAATTAAACATGCTATAATCTTCAAAACCATTTAAACACAAGGTTTCTTGCTTGGATAAGTGTGCAACATCATAAATACACGTGCTCATGACATTAGAAACCAATATGGAAATCAAATACACTTTGGTACGAAATCCACATTTTCAAGTTTACACTTTAAAAGCGTTTGCAAAATAATAAATACAACAAGTATAGGTTAATACTTCCATTTACAAGATATCACTAAATAAATACAATTGTGGGGCTACATATACACTAAGTGTTAGCTATACAACTAGCCCCTCCCAAAATATACCTTTTAGCCCAAATATTCTTCTCACGCTATCCGCCTACGCGAGCTCTTTACCCTTCGCGCACGGATCTGAAAAGATGGCAACAAGAGCAGTGAGTCAAAAGACTCAGCGAGCGGCACATTGTCATTCTCCTCAGAAGCATCAATGCGACACCACAAACAACAAACATAACATAAGATGCAAGTCATCAAATCACATACGCGACCAAAATTCTTGCAATCCTATCAAGGTACCACCCGACTAGCCAATTATCCATAGTTTCATTAGTTAAGTCAGCGTGAATCACTAACCCCAAACAAGGTCAGTCCTCTCATATTTTCGTTTGGTAGAGTAGACCCGCACTAGAGATTGTATCCCGAGGCCAAGGGAACCTATAACCACATCCTCGCAACCTCGAGATAGTCCTCTCAATGCGAGCTCTATCCGCCACGCTACCAAGATCCTCGTACGCGCCGTCTGGCATTCCGCGCGACTACAGAACCCCACAGTGATGGCGACCCCACAGCGCTAAATGGGGGCTACTCGTACTCTTTACGCGTTATGCAACCGAGCCTCCCACTCGCAGCCGCCGCTCGGGCCAATAAGGGACTTCAAACCGCGTTCATCGACCTCCCTAGAAGCATCATTCATTAATTGTGCTTACGTTCTAATTGGTCCAATCGTTTCCCATCCTCAAGCCCTAGCCCTCCGGGTGTCCTTTCAACCGTTCTAGGCTTCGCAAATCGGGGTTCAACGATCCAATTTCGAACATCAAAAGGCCCCATAGGCAAGCACACCATATCTTACGAGTGTCACAAAGATAATTTACCCCACTCGGTTTTATAGCTCATAGCATACAAGGCATCCGTTTTGGATTAAGCCTAGGTCACACAATATCGAATGTCTTCTAGAGTCATTTACTCTACATTTGCACATAATCATATTATCACACTACTTTAGCATGAAATTCACAACTTGGTAGCATACACACAATGTCCATAACATTGGCTACAACACATGTACCTAATCATGAAGTACAATTTCACATGGTTAACATACTATCGACGTTATATGAGCATCATATAAACATGTAAAGCATGATCTCATAACAACAATCAACACATATAGGGTTTATAACCCGGCATAGTATGAATATCCATTAAACATCATACTAAGCACAAATTTTACATAATGAACATGCTAGCATTCCAAGCACATCGCATACAATACTCGGTGTAAACCGCTCACCTCGAAAACCCAAGATTCCCGCAGCCCTCACCACAACACTCCACCGAAACGCAAGAAATCAGGCTCTACGCGTAAAGGAGAACCGGGAGAGTGAGAAAATCAAGTTTAATTCATGAAAAATCAAAGAAATAGAGATGAGGACCTAAGGGGCTTATCTAGGATTCCAACAACACGAACTCGCAGGTAGAAGGATGGAAAATAACCCTAAACAATACAAATAACAAGTCCTCACCTACTCTACCTACTCTGATCGGTCGATCGAAACAGGAATTGGTCAACCAAAAACTCTGAAATCAGCAAAAATATAATCGATTTCAGCACTCGGTCGACTCGACTCGAATCGCACACTCACACCGACTGGTCCCTTACTAAGCTAGGCCGCCCACGACACGGTGACACAAGCGAAAACCTCATGAAAGCAAGATTCAAGGACGCATGCAAATATTCACATAAATACCAAAGCATGCAAACAAACATAACCGATACAAAAATCCGGACACGGACCTCACATCCCACCCCACTTAAAGGATTCGGTCCCCCGAATCAAATAATTGAGGGAAGCGAGCACGCATATCCGCTTCCGGCTCCCAAGTGGCTTCCTCGAATCTCTGACTCCACCAAAGGACCTTCACCAATGGAATTATCTTCTTCCTCAGAACCTTCTCCTTCCGATCAAGTATCTGTACAGGCTGCTTGGATAGGAAAGGTCTGACTGAACGGAAAGTACTGACGCTGCAGAAACAACTGAAGTATCTCCCAAACATTTTCATAACATGGAGACGCGAAAGACATCATGCACATGCAACAATGACTCTGGAAGCTTTAGTCTGTGTTGGGTTATCGGAGTCAAAAAACACATCATATGCGCCGCGGAAATTTAAAAATTTTATAAATACAATCCCTCTGTACCCGAATACAGGATCACATTGGTATGCTATAATAATCGAAACATTTACATCGCATGTAAACCAAGCATGATAATTAAAATTAATCTAACTAATTTTAACTCGATCCTATCATACTTCTAATCGCGGTAAGAGTTCATCGATATACCTTGGCGAGTCGCACACGCCGCGCAATGATCCTCGGATTCTGATGAATTGAGCCGTGAAAATACCCGGCCTCTAATGCAAGTCCACGCTGAGACGCTCGCGAAACCGAAATTCGATTTTAATCTAATTAAAACCGAATTTGGGCTTTGATAATGAATTGGTTGGCCGGCCCGCCAAGAAGAACACTGTTCTTCTTCTTCCTCCCGAACTCGCACCTGCCATCTCCGTCGCAGTCCAATCCCGGCCGCCGAACCATGCCGACGCAGCCTCTGATCCACGGCCGAACACCGTCTCCGGCGTCTCCTTATCTCGCCTAGACCGACGCAGTGGTGGTCGGGGGTCCTGCCTCTCGGTTGTGTGCAACTTTTGCACACGGGAGGTTGTCGTCGAAGCTCCGGCGCTCGTCACTGTCACCACCAGTCACCGAGATGATGTGCGTCGTCGCACGAAGGCAAAGCAGCCGACGGAATCTTCACCGCTTCTCGCGGTGCTGAGGGTCACTGGACATCTTCTTGCCGTCGTCTCTCTGGCCGGCGTCACAAGTCGGAGGAGAAGGTGGTGGAGGTGAGATCCTTGTGCGCGCAGAGAAGGACCGAAAGCCTTGCTAGAGGCGGTAGGGTTCTTCTCGTCGTTTTCAAAGCCAAATCTTTCTCCTTCTTCTTCTTCTTCTTCTTCGGCTGCATCTATATATCTATATATATAGTTTCATGCATTGCATGAAAAAACTACTTCTTTGCTATTTTGCAAAATCATCCCCATGAATTTTGCAAACACTTAGTCCAACATATTGGACATTGGCAAATGCAGCCCCTCATGATCAAATTTTCGGTTTTTCGCGATCGCATCTCATTTGCATGTGACCCATTAGGTTCAGTACCACGCCGGCAGTGAATAAATAGTTAATTCAACTAATTAACAAATAATTAATTCAACCAATTAATTATATTTATTCACAGATCGTGGTTAACGTCTAGCAACGTGCCATGACCACCCGTGTGGTATGAATATCAATATTCATCACTTGAAACTTTTATGCGAATAGTTCCCTTGCCCTATAATCCTTCTGTTCCTTTCATCTCAAATGAGCTTAGAGTATGGATATCTGTCAAACTCTAATATAGCTCATCAATATGTTATCTGTCTTAATAGATTTTGCTCGTCGTATATTAGGACAATTTCTTAATTCACATCGTACCTCGGACAAGGATTTTCTGAGCTAGTTCTATTCAAAGACACATAGGATGTTCTCCTCCTTTATAGTTATGGACAAAATCCTATTGGTTATCATCTAATCTTCATGGGCTATTATTATACCCAGATGCTTCCCTTGTATAGCTGAGCTATACTTGAAACACACTAAAACATAAATTCATATGCAATAAGAATACTATTAATAATCCTTCGAGTCTGAGGATCAAGGTTATAAACTTATCACGACTGAAGAATTACCGTGGACAGACTCCCATTGGTATTCTTCAAGTAAGTCAAAGTTCAGTGAACTCGATTCATCCAATGAGCATCTACACCACTTGCTTCAGTGTTGACTACGACGGCGTTAGTAATGAGATCACTACTCTCATGTATGAGCCAAAGCAAACAGTGTATAGTCTTCCCGGGACAGTTACCCCTATTCAATGACCTATGACTAAGAACATTTCTAGACGTTAGGTTTATAAGAATTAGGTTCTCATTATCATGATCCAACTATCCATTGATCCTAATTCTGTTGCCTTAAGTCCAGTGGTTTATCAATACATTCAACAACATGATAAACATGACGATGTGATAAAAATTAGACAAATAACCAGTAATTCAAGTAAAATCAAAAGAGTTTAACCAAAATATGTTCGCCAAAATATCGTTAATATTATTGGCTTTGGAGGGCATTTATCCTTTCAATCTCCCACTTGCACTTTAAAGCCGAATCGCTCATGCGTCTCACACGCCATTCTTTGTCGAAATGGCTCGTCAAACGTCTTTGAGAAGTGCCTTACTAAAAGGATCAGCTATGTTGTCTTTTGTTAACCTTTTTTCTTGATTCGCCTCTCTCAATGAATCCCTAATCAAGATGAAAGCGCCTCAGAATGTGCTTTGGATCTCTTGAACGAGACCATGTTCCTTGCTTGGCAATAGCCCATTGTTATCGCATAACAACGATATAGGATCTGTATCCCTGGAACCACTCTAAGTTCAGCAATGAACTTTATCATCCCAAACAGCCTCTTTTTTCTGCTTCTGAAGCAGGCCAAATTGTTTTAATCGGGGCCTCGGTGGTAGTTAGTCTGCTACGGTCGGTTGTTGGAACTTTCCAACTAAACCGGCACGCCATTTCAAGGTAAAACAAACAGCCCTGTGAAGACCGATTGCTATCATTCTTATCTGATTGGAAGCTTGAGTCCGTATAGGCCTCAACTTTCAACTCTGATTCGCCGCCATACACTAAGAAGATATCCTTAGTTCTTCTCAAGTACGTCAGGATACTCTTAACGGCAATCCAGTGACCTTCACCGGGATCAGATTGATATCTGCTCGTCACACCAAGAGCATCGGCCACATCTGGCTTGGTACATAGTATTGCATACATAATAGACCCAATTGCGGAAGCATCTGGGATATTCTTTATGCGATCTCTCACTTCTGGCATTTTCGATGCCATATCTTTCGAGAGCTGAATTCCATTATTATATGGCAAAAACCCTTTCTTGCTATTTTCCATGCTAAACCTCTTTAGCACTTTACCAATATAATTCGATTGGGATAATCCTATTATCCTCTTAGATCTATCTCTATAGATCTTAATCCCTAGGACGTAGGAAGCTTCTCCCAAATGATCCAGGAGGATCTTGGTGCAAGACCTCGGGAGAACTGACCTTGGCAGGCATGGTCTCGGCGCATGCAAGGCCTTGGGAGAACTAACCTCGGCAGGAATGGTCTCGGCGCAAGCAAGGCCTCGGAAGGACTGACTCCGGTAGGCATGGCCTTGACAGGAGTGGCCTCGGCGCATGCAAGACCTCGGGAGAATGAAACTCGGCAGGCATGGCCTCGGCGCATGCAAGGCCTCGGAAGGACTGACCCCGACAGGCATGGCCTCAGCAGAAGCGGCCTCGGTGCATGCAAGGCCTCGTGAGAACTGACCTTGGCGGGCATGGCTTCGGTGCATGCAAGGCCTCATAAGGACTGACCCCGGCAGGCATGATCTCGGCAGGAGCGGCCTCGGCGCATGCAGGAGGACCTGGGATGCGCGAGCGAAGAGCACCTCGGGTGTGCGTGAGCAGAAGGACCTTGGGTGCAGAAGCGCAAGCGACGCGGATGAGGACGCCTCGGAGGCACGCGGCATGGGGAAGCTCAAGAGACGCCTGTAAAGGTGGAGCAGTCCAATAAAGTGTTTTATACCCACTAAAGTGTATTTATTACTTCTCGTAATTAATGGGTTGTAATTAATAACCTTTGGCCGGATTGGGCAAAGGGGGTTTTTGGAAATTGTTCTAGCAAAAGGTAATAAGGTCAAGCTACCGATTTGTGGTAGAGGACCGGAACCAAGAGAGTGAAAAGTTGTTTTTGTAAAGTGTAAGCAAAGGAGCTGAACACGGTTGTTGGTGATTTGAAGCCAACGCACTTTTCCACTTATATTTGTTTGTGTTCCTGCTTGTTCTTCCCTAGATCCTAGTTTAGCATCCAAGGCACTCGCGGACGAGCCTAGGCCGCGGAGACCATCCGGATCAAGTTGGTTTCAGAGCATAGGAGGAGGAAGGCAAGGAATGGCTGTCACAAGGCTTGGAACGGTCACAACTCCGCAAGGGTGTGAAGAGGAGAATATCCAGCGCTCAGAGGAGATGACGCACGCACAGGAGTAGTCTAGCCGGGAGGAGTCGCGGGAAGATCGGATAGGGCGCTTGGAGGAGCGTTTGGACCAGTTGACGGCTCGTGGAGAGGATGCTTGAAGCGCAAGTTCAAGTAGCCAACATGCAATCCCGGCCTACCGTAGCGCCCATGGTTCGACCGGAGGCAGCGGTTCGAACAACCGTGGGGGAGCATGGGGAGCCTCTACATAATTTGCGTGGGCGAGGAGAAGGCCAAGCAATGGAACGGGAAGAATCTTGGGAGGATCCCGAGACATCCACGGAAACACGATCCGAGCAAGGGTGGGCGAGTGGCCTCGTCCCTATTAGGGTCGACACAAAACTGGAGCTTCCAGTTTACGACGGCGAAGTGAATGGAGAGAAGTTGGACGGGTGGATAGACCAACTAGAGTATTACTTCTCGCTGTACGGGTATGATGATGCCCAACGCATAGGGTTTACAAGACTCAAGCTTGCCTCCCATGCATTGGTATGGTGGAATTCTCACCTATGTACGCGGGGCACCGCGGGGGTCACATGGGCCGCGTTCAAAGTGCTTTTGAAGGAGCAATGTACCCGGTTGGGTATGACGAAGAACGGTGGAGGAGGTGGCTCAACTTGAGACAAGGCAATGAACAAAGCGTGCAAGAGTACACCACGGAGTTTCAGAGGCGTGTATTGGCACTTGGCATACAGTTGGAGGATGGTGAAGTCTTACGCAAGTACCTCGCGGGCTGCATGAAGAGCTCATGGCGGAGGTAGATCTATATCCTATCTTGGATGTAAGAGATGCTTGCAAAAAGGCCATGGCATTCAAGAGGCTCAACCGCACGCGAGCGCGAGGCAAGGGCAAGCAAAGTGCGGGTTCAAACGCGGGCGCGCGCAAGGGCAAAGACAAGCAAGGTGCGACTGAGAGTAGCTCGGAAGAGTGGCAACTAAAGTGGGAAAGTCAAGTGTACAACACGTAGTATGGAGTGCGGGCATTGCAAGCGAAAGGGTCACATCAAGAAAAGTTGTTGGAAGTTACACCCAGAGTTGGCTCCCAAGAAGAAGGGAGTGAACGGAGGCAAGACGACATTGGTGGCGACTTTGGACACGGGCGCGGGCAGGCCGCCACTAGTCATGCATGAGGCAGACCCGACATTGGCACTGATGGTCCATGAAGAAGTGGCTAGTAGAAGGGTCCTAAATAGTAAGGGCAAGGCGGTGCAAGCGTGCCAAGATCGGATGCAAGAGAGCATGAAGAACTTTTCCAACTACGGATCCAAGTTAAGCAAAGTTTGGTGGAAGCGATCATTGATCCAGGAAGCCAGAGGAGTCTCATCTCGGAGAGTCTCATCCAGAGGTTGGGGCTGGCGACTACGCCACATCCAAGTCCTTACGCGCTGGGATGGTTCAAGAAGGATACAGAGTTGAAGATCACAAAACAATGCAAATTTAAGTTCGCGGTGACGGCCCATGTAAGGTTCGAGGTTTAGACGAGTTGGTTTAGACCCTTTGTGGTATATATGTGTATATGCGTTGATATATGTGTATATGTGTTTGTTTCCTTTTATGCTTGTATATGATTCGTTGTATTGTATACTTGCCTGTGTTTGGTGTACCATTATAGCCACGAGTGAGGTGTGCTTCGTGACACTAGAGAGCGCGGAGTGACACGTGCGAGAAAAGTTTGGATTTAGCCTTGTTTGTGCTCTTCCTTAGTTTTTCGGTCGACCGATTCCTATGACCGGTCGACCGATAATCCACGTGGGTTGACTCCTTAGGCGGTGGACTGCTTTATATTAAGTGTTTATCCATTATTTTCAGCAGAGCTCGTCCAAAGAGAGTCCCACCTTAAATTCCTAAGCCCTAGGGTGAATTAGGGTGGTTGTTCGACGATCCGATCTCGATTCTTTCTTCTTCGCCGGAACCTTCTCCTACGCGTAGGCGGCACTCTCTTGTTGGGTTTGAACGAGAGGGACGGGCGGGGCTGCGGGTATAAATCTAGGGTTGAGGTGAGCGGGTCGCACCGATTGAATTCTTTTACATGTTTAGGGTTTTATGTGTGAGTTGATGCATGTATATCCTAAAAACATGTTTATTTCGTTACATATATGCTTGGTTGTGGGAGGTTGCCCTAGCATGCCTTGTGTGTATGTTGATTTTGGATTCATATGTTTAGGCCATGTGTTTATGGTTGTTTATAACATGCTAATGCGATGATCACACCGTGTTGACACTTTGAATGGATGTTTCATATATGTGTTCATATGAGGTGTTATATGTTGACTCATGCTTAGTTTCTATCCATGTTGAGTAGTTTATGAAGTTGCATAGCTTACTCAAAAGGAGGATTGATGTGTATGACTCATTAACATGTTATTGAAACATTCCTAGAGACTATTAAGCGAGCTTGGTTAAATAGTTATGTGGGTGTTAATAAAAGATTAAAATGCATTCCTTAGCTACTATGAGTAGTGTGCTATGACGTACCGTAGCTGAGCTTCGGCAGGATGCTAGGTTAGTCTAAGCAATGAACTCAGGGTGCTAGGTAGTCTAATTGCCTCAGAGAGGCGGTGGCGAAAGTCTTCCAATTCTTGGCCGGATTGGTTACTACGAGTGCGAGGCTCGATGGGCACTTGAGCTGGGTGTTATCGAGTATCTCCCTGTAGCGCTCTGGGATCGCCTCCACTGTTGGGTGTTGATTATCAGCTGTGCACGACTGTTGTCATGACCTTGGAACTGGCCCGTTTGGGGTTTCGATTTCTGAAAACGAACATAAAAAGGGGCACTAACCGAGTGGGGTAGTATATCACTCTAACTTAATGGCAAGAAATGGCATAACCTTGTTAGCTTAGTGCATTTTGGTGACATGTATGTTGACATGCTTTATATCTTATGCGCTTAGCAGTTTGAGTTGAAATATGCTATACATTGATTATGATTCCGTTATGTTTGCTGGATTGGTTGTGTGGTGCCACATTAATCTTGGGGAGAGATTAATGTGCCGCTCACTAAGTCTTATGACTTACGCTCTTTATTTCCCCTTTTCAGATCCAGGTGTTAAGGGCAAAGCCCGTGCTAGGAGCGCTAGCCCTTCGTAAGGATCACGTGTTTGGGAATAGAAGAAGGTATACATTTTGGGGGTTAGATGGATAGGTTTCATTCTAATCCTAAGTAATGTATATTATGTTTTGGAAAACTTAATGTATAAAGGTTTTGTAAATTGTAAGTTGCGAAGCACTAACTTGCACTCTTGTAGATGAATGATTTGTATAAAGTTTTATACAAGGTTTTGTTTCAAGAGATAGTTATAAACTTACGTTGAAGTTTTAACTTGCTTGGTTAAATATAAAATTGTATATTGAGTTGACTATACGAAATTTTAGTAAATGGTGCGAAATGTGTTATATTGTTCTAAATTCAAGTTTGTAAGTTTCAACATGCGTATTTAGGCTAGTTGAGCCTATGTTAGCTTGCAAAAAATGGAGTTTAGATACAATGTGTGAATTTTGGCACCTTGGGTTTTAAGTTTTCGTATTTTCTTTTGAAAACTTTATGGTTTTGGTCATAAATCGTTGTTTTATGATCCAATTTAAGATTTGAAGTTTGTACACGAGTATATAGTTGTTATACAGGTGTGTACTTTCATATTTTACAGTTTGGAAATGAATTATGGAATTCGAGGGTGAATGCAATTCATTTTTAAAAACTGTTTCTGAAATTCCTGGAATTATCGGTCGACGGCAGGATTGATCGGTCGACCGAAACTTAAATTTTCACGGTTTACTGGTTGGGATGAACTATCGGTCGACCGAAACATTCGGTCGGTCGACCGATAAAAAGTTCTGTTTTAAGGATTTTCAAAAACGTATTAAACGGTTTTTGATTTCGTTTTCGATGGTTTATATGATAAAAATGCACATATCTAAGATATGT